>WBZZ01003780.1:92500-112884 GCA_019918135.1 Paulinella micropora | reverse complement strand
GATTGCTGTCGTGCTGTTAAAATTTAAAACATTATTTGTCAATGTCATTCCACCCCCTGTTGTTGGAGCAAAAAGTATGGACGAGCCGACAAAAGATAATGGATAGCCCGTTGCACCACCGGCCTCCGACGAATAGATAGAGCCCATGTTATTGTTGTAGTTGAAGAATAACTTACCTGTATTTAATGGATTTGAATCTTTTACGGCCACATAAGTAGTAAATGTTTTATTCCCAGTTATTGTTTGGTCTCCTGTTAGTTTTACCACAGAACTATCAAGAGCCGAAACATCAACACCATCAACATTACCGACATTTGTTATGCTTTGGCTTTTCATATCAATACCCGCACTAGCATTTATTATACTGCTAAATGTCTTGATTCCTCCTATGGTTTGGTCACCTGTTAGTTTTACCACAGAACTATCAAGAGCCGAAACATCAACACCATCAACATTACCAACATTTGCTACATTAAAACTTCCCATATTCAAATCTCCAAACATCATAGTGAGGCCATCCAATCTAAGAAAAGGTGAGTTTGTATTGCGCCATTGTCCTGTGCTATAAATGAGTAGTTGGTTATTTGTGGGTGTGCCTGTTATGACTACATCCGTTAATTTATCTAATTCAAAGTCGCTTATATAACTTGAATTTAATGTAGCAAATGAAGTATTGCCTAGCCCATCCGTTTTTAATATTTGATTAGCCGTGCCATCCGCTATTGGTAAGTCGTATTCGTTATTAATTGACACATAACCAGTATCAGATATCAACAAAGAAGAGTTATTATTTCGCGACGATATTGTTATATCATCAGTCCTTGCTTGTATTGAGTTTGCTTCAACATGATTGCCATATAATACTCCATCAACTTCTAAATCCTCGTCTATTATCACAGAGCCGTAATAGTGATATGCCCACGGATTTCCTAAATGGTTCATAATTTAATAGAATTATTTTATATTGTAGTATATATATTTAGTCTTAAAAAATGAATATATTTGGCCGTTCGCAAGAGCAACAATCTATTGACACAAAAACAATCGCGGTCGTGGCTACCCCGACATTAACAAGAAACATTCAAAATGCGTATGTTGGTCTTGATATGCGCTCATGGATGACTAGTTCAACATTTACAACACTCTGCACGGGCGGTTATGGTAGCAAAACAATATCTAATTTAGGATATGGTTATTTTATTAATGTAGCATTTCGCGGTTCTTTGAATTTACCCGCGCCGACTGGCATAGCAACATTCCAATTTTGGTTTCATATCACAGATGGCACGAATACATATGATTATTATACCGAAGTGCTAAATTATACAACCGCCATTGATTATAAGTCTTTTGATTGTGTGTGGCTAATCCAAAGATACGGCGTCCAAATGAATTTGACGTGGCAGATGACCTGTCCAAATCCCGCGGATACTACCAACAACCGCACAATAAGAATTGTAGGTAATACAACAAACGACGCACTGGTGACGTATGCGACGAGCGCGCCATTAACATTGGAAGTATATTATAAAACGGCATCTGCGGATTATGTATCTTTCAAACCTTCATATTTTAATATTGATGTTATGAGAGACATAGCACTGACCGCCGCTTACACATGAAACCTGTCATACATATCTTTTAATGTCGTGAGTTTGCCCTCGTGTTGAGATAAAACATCGCGGAAAAATGTTTTATAATCTAACTTACCATATTTAAGAATAGGGCGTTGGTCTGGTGGTATGTGTGCATATCTACTCTCGTGCCATTTCTTCATATCCTCCTGTAATATGGTGCGGTCTTCCACTTTCATATACAAGAAGTTAAACGGGTCTTTTGATACTTTCAAATGTGCCGTTATTATTTCATAGCAACTATACCCGCTCTCGGGCGGGTTCCGCTTTGCTTTAATTGGCGTTTTCTTTTCCTTTGGTGGCGTGGGTTCCTCTTTCGTTTCTAAAACTAGTAATTCTTTTTTTGCTAATTCTTCTCCTACATTGGTCTTGATTTCGGTAATACCAGTCTCCTTCAAATCACTTTCTTTAAAAGGCGTAAATTCTTCTGGTTCAAAGAATTTTTTCATCATATCAGAAGAAGGCAATACAACTTCAACATTACCGTCTACGGCGATAGCATCCGCTGTATCACCTTCTGGTGTTTGTTCGGGTCGGTATTTTTCGTAAAATGCGACGATATCAGTTTTAAGCGATTTGCTTGTTGGTAGTTTTATATCGCTACTTAAATGAGTCCATTTTTCTATTTGGCTCAGATAATCTCTTTTAGTTGATGACATGATTTTGTTTTGGATTTCCAAAACAAAGATTATATATAAGCACAACAAAAAAATCGGTTTTATATTATTTATTTCCAATATTGAAATTCTTCACTATACTCATCTCCTTCTTCATCAACTCCTGAACCAAAATCAAAATCAAATGTGTCGTCCTTTATGTATTCCCTTATGCTATCTCTGATTGATTGTATATTAATAGAAAATCTGTATTTTCTGTTGTTTTTACCTCCAGATTGTTTTGGTTTATCAACCCCCACATGTTTGAGTTGAGTATAGAAAGCGCCTTTATGATACGTAATTCCACTATCTGAACACCATGATTTATATTTATCACACAGATATTGTGCATCCATCTTAATTTCTCTATTTTCAACTTTTTCAAATTTTGCTTCAATAAATTCAATCATG
The DNA here is from genome assembly GCA_019918135.1 of Paulinella micropora. NCBI lineage: Eukaryota > Cercozoa > Imbricatea > Euglyphida > Paulinellidae > Paulinella > Paulinella micropora. The sequence continues at coordinate 110,183 of WBZZ01003780.1, read as the reverse complement.
AATTTAATACCCTTTGGAAGATTGTGCATTTTTTGTTCGGTCTTGTATTGAGTTTTATACGCGGTCATAACATTAATCTCCTCATACTTTCTTATAGCAAAATATTCAAAGGCACATCTCATGAAATCATCATTACTTATTTCGTCAAATATTGGTTTAAAATAATCCTTATCATCAGCATGTGCTCCACTTAATCTATGTAAGGAATATCGTCTATCACTGCCTTCTATGTATAGTGTGTTTTCGTTGTTAGTATAAAACCAATATCTGGAGAAATGTTTCACTTTGTATTGCTTACTCCCCTTAGGTTCCACTATCTCATCTTTTTGGTCTATTTGACTTTTAAGACGATCGCTATTTGTAAAGGCTCCTCCTTTTTCTGGGAGTTCTTCAAACACTTTCAATATTTTATTGGAATACGCTACATTAAACTTTTCCATGTAGCGATTAAAATCTTTAATAACTACATGATTTTGTGTTCCAAGAAGTCGCTCCATAAACTTTGACAACAACCCTTTACCAGTCCCCTGAACGGAATAGAATAAATGGCCTATACCGCGGTTCTTATTTGGCATTTGAATCATGTCCGCTACGTGGTCTAAGAAGTTATTGTATTCCCCTTCGCCTTCAGTAAAGAAGTCTGTTTTCAAATGTTTATACAAATTGCTTCCTCAAAGTTGTATTTTGTTGAAACACTATCAAATGGTACATTATCTAACGGGAAGCCCATAAATAAGTTCAATTTATTTGAATACTTATTCGGCACACCCACTCGTTTTAGATAAGGGTAAAACATAAAATCATCATACCGTTTTACATTCCGTTTAAATATCTGATTATGGACGAAATCATTTCCAAATTGAGTGTATAACCACTGTTTCGCACTTGGTAATTTCTTCGTTTCTTTACATTCACTGAGATCTTTTATGTATTCGGGGTTGATTACAAAACATTCATAATCTAATGAAGATTTCATTGTTCCCACGTCAACCTGTACATAATATTCGGTCCTTTCTCCCGTTTCTTCGTCAATATCAAGGTTCAATGTCATTGCGCATTGTCTGCCACCTCTAGTCACGATATTTATAGATTTTAACCATTCATTTAATCTTTCTAGACTTGCTACATTCGGACCACAATCTTTAACATATACATTATCTATATTATTATCGCCAAAGTATTTAAGGCTTGGGTATTCAAATGTCGCTACATCCTTCGGAATTGTTAAGCAATCATCCATATCTTTTATTTTAAGGACCATGTCAATATTTAATGTATCTTTAATGAATTTGGAACATCCAATCAAATCAGATTCTTTTTTTTCCAACATCAACCCGTCAAAACATAGCACACAGGTTTCAGGATTTCCAAAATACGAAATCATCGCTTGTAAGATATTATTCTCCATATCGCATAGAAGGGTATTCATGAAACTGGCTTGATGGTTGAAATTATCACCCTTAGCTATTCTCTTTTGTTTAATCCGTTCAAAGTCTTCCAAATAAGTATTTGCAAATTGAGTGTGTAAAGTTATCATTTCTTGTTTGAAATTGGTCAGGAATTTTGTCTTTTTCGTTAAAGAGTTATAATCTTTATTGCCACCATTGATAAGTGCCAGATAAACCTGTTTGGCCTTGTCTCTATCTACGGCTACTTCCTTACCTTCTTCAATTGTTGTAAGTTTCGTTAGTGTATTAATAGCCTTGTCTCTATTTTTCACATACGATTTCAAATACTTACACTCAAAATTAAGCTTTTGGCATAAATGTAGCAGAATAACGGGGTGCGCATTAACCATATCAATGTCCACATAATAATCATGTGCTATGGTGTTCCGTATTTTTCTTGGAATGTTCTGAAGTGATAATGACCCAACGGCGCAAAATCTACCTTTACCATCATTTTGTCTATAAGTGACAACTATCTTGTCATTGAGAGAATTTTGAAGATACTTCTTTAATAGAGTAAAAGGGTCGACTTCGTCATATCGTTCCTTCCATATCAATTGTTTTTTGATATCTTCAAAATTATTAACTATATAAGATAGCTTATTTGAATTAAACCGTTCTTCCTTTGTCAAGAATTTCGTGTCCAAGGCATTCTTAACATCGATGTTCATATTTTTTTGCATTTATTATTTTTTTGTTGAGTAATAATTCGTGTGTCCTTATGATACTATACATAAGTAAATATTTTATCCTTAACATAAAATTAAAATCATTAAGAAAAAATTAAATAAAAAAAATATCTTTTTGCTTTACATATTTATCAATTTTGATGTTTTTACTTTTTTAATAAATGTATAAAATCCGCCTTTTAGGTTAGACTTTGTTATAACTTGTATCATTAGTATATAATTTTCTTTTGGTATGACTTGGTTATTCACGCTATCTTTTAACACTGTTAGTTGATATCTGCAATATCTATTATTTCTCCACATCGGATTGTATGGGCCTTTTATATTATCACTTATCTCCTTTGCTATTTTAGTGCTGCATTCGTGGTTTCCGTCTGGGATATGAAATATGTAATGTCCTTTATCATTAATATTTATGAATTTCGCAATAATTACTTTAAACTCTGTTCTCCATTTGCTTGCTTCATAATTTTTATAACTATTTTCAATTGCTTCTCTTTTTTTAAGTTCTGCTTCTCTTGTCTTCGTTTCTTCCATATATTCGTCTAGTTTTAATAATCGGCCCCACTCGTTTAGAAAACTATTGACTTGATTTATTTTTGCTTTTACAGTGTCGTGTTCAAGTTCCATCTTAATGGTTTTGATTTCTGTCTTTATGTTGTTTATTCTGGTGGTTTCACTATTATTGGTAATGATATGAGTTTTCCCCTCACCTTTCATTATCTTTGATTCCTTTTTGATCGCTTCATGTGGTGGCTTTTTATCATCACTCCATCCATATATAATTCTTTCAAGATCTAGATATCTAAGTTCTAAAATCCTTATTTTACACCTATATTTATTGCACATTTCTGTATCATATCCAAACATGGTCCCATGTTCTTTTTTTAGAAGATCAATCTTAGTTTTAATTTCTGGTAGTTCCATTTTGTAATAACATGAATAATGTGCCGATTGTAAACTATGTACGCCTTCTACGATCACATTTTGACATATCACGCATTGTCTTTTCTTCATATATTCCAATGGTTCTTCACTTTCGCCATTTCTAATTTTATAGAAATGATTGTAAGAACACGCCGCACCCACATAGATTACATAATGATCCCAGTAGTATGGATAAGCTCTTGTAATTGGTTTATTACATAAACATCTGTTTATGTTGTTTAATTTATCAAACCTCTCGCACATTTCAATGTCTGCTGGTTTCCATGATCCTTTGTCAGGCTGTATTTTGGATAATGTTTGTACTATCCGGGCCTCGGCCGTTGTCTTCGCCATTTGTTTCAACATTTGTCTTATGTATTGTATATATAAGAATATTATTATCTTTAACATGTTTTCTTTTTGAATTTTTCTTTAATAGAATAACTTCCCGATTTTCATTATAATATCGTTTGCTCGCATCACGATACACTTGGGGCTTACTCTTCGCATATTTCCTCGCGGATTTTCTATGGGCTTCCTTTCGCTCTTCTTCAGTGAGATATTTTCTTGGCGGTGCCATTTAGTCTTATGTATTACATTATATTCATTAATTATTTTAAATCAAAATTAAACATTTTTTTCGGACGGCTGAAGTCAGTCGGTTATGGCCCTTATATGGTCCTTCATGAAGATCTTCTAATTTTTTCGGACCCCATCAAAAAAAATAAGGACTTTATATCAAAAAACAAGGACGACTTATAAGAAGATTTCCAATGAAATTCTATTTACTATTTACTTTATTATTTTACTTACTTATTTTGAATGAATTTTAAAGAAAATATAAAGAAATAAAGATATAATATAAAGAGATTTATTGAATAAAACGACTTCCTGCCCGTCCTTAAAAATTTACTTAAAACTTAAATTTTTTGACAGGCCAATTGAAAAAAAATTTTTTATAAAATAACTTTTTTGTCCAGTCAATAGAACCTAACCCAAAAATAAGTAAGTTTTTTCGGACCCCTTTTTAAGCCTCGTTTATTTATAAAAACTCTTACTATTAATTTCAAAGAACTTAAAACTTATTTCCTAGAAAAAAGGGACTTTTTGCTCAAATTAATAATAAGACTTATTATAGATAAAATAACACTCCTATTAAAAGAAGACTAAAAATAAAAAAGGGATAAGATCCAAAAAAAGTTATCTTTTTTTTAGTTTTTTCACATTTTTTTTAGATTTTTTCAAACTTTTTTGGAAAAAAAATAAACATTTCAAAAAAAAAGGACTTTGAAAAAAAAAGAAGGACACTTTATAAGAGTTATTTCGTCGTATCTAGCCTTATTCTAATGTTTAGAAAATAAGGACACCAAGAAGCATCATTTAATGGAAATACAAAAAAGGATTTTTTTTTGCCGATCGTAATCATATCGTTAGCCCTGTATCGGATACACCAATTTCGGACAAAGTGGTCACTTTTGTCATTTTGTCAAAAGCAAAAAGCAAATTGTTCTCCTTTGTATGTTCATCTTAATAGTGTGGGCTACCGCCGCGTCCATTAGTGTGGGCTACCGCCGCGTCTCCATTTGTTGTGGTTTGATGATCATTTATGTGTTGCGGACGTGTCTATTCAAGTATTAAAAACAAGCACAGAAAATACAGAAAACACACACATGAAGACAGAAAACACGCACATGAAGACAGAAAACACACATAGATTTTACCAAAATACGACAAACTAAGCACAGTAAGAGAGATTTGGTCAAAATGACGACAATTTCATATTAAACGAAGTTTAATATATATTTTTATGAAATAAAAATATGAAATTGTCGTCATTTTGACCAAATCTCTCTTAGTGTGCTTAGTTTGTCGTATTTTGGTAAAATCTATGTGTGTTTTCTGTCTTCATGTGTGTGTTTTCTGTCTTCATGTGTGTGTGTTTTCTGTCTTTTCTGTGCTTGTTTTTAATACTTGAATAGACATGTCCGCAACACATAAATGATACATATACATATACATATACAAAAACATATACATATACATATACATATACATATACATATACATATACATATACATATACATATACATGTACATGTATATTGCCTTTTTGCAATATTAATATTGCATCGATTTGAATATTTATATTGCTTTTGTGCAATATGAATATTGCATAAATTTCAATTTTTATATTAACATTGCTTTTTTGCAATATCAATATTGCATGAATTTCAATGTTTATATTGCTCTTTGGTGTTTTTTTCACGTTTACCCCGGTTTAAACAGAAAATTTTAATACATTACAGGTTGTTTTCCCTAAATTGCCGTACGTTGGCAGGTCCAAGCTAGTCACGTGGACCCTCGAGCTAAAAAAATCAACGATTTCAAAAAGAACCGAGTTTTGCGTGTGGGAGGCTAATGCCAATGTTCTTCGGCGGATGGTATTTTTTTGAACTAAGACCGGTATGGTATGTTTAGATTTCTGTCTTGTCGTACGGGATGATGTGTGTTAGATCGAGTTCGTGTGTTGTTCTTTATGTATGCATGTTATGCATGTTACGTATGTTCTGTATGTAAATGATATGAGTATTGATATGTGTATGCATGCATATGTACAAACATATGTTTGTGTTGTATGTACATCTATGATACATATTTATGTATGCATGTATGCATGTATGCATGTATGCATGTATGCATGTATGCATGTATGTATGTATGTATGAGAAGATAATTACACTTTTTTTAGGGTCATTTTCAAGAAAATGCCCTCTAAAAAAAAGTGTCTTTGAGTCCAAATCACCATTTTTAAACAACGAACGAAATCAAGAAGAAATCAAATAGAAATCAAAAAGGACAGCGAAAAAGGAAACACCTTTTAGTAGACACCGCCACCCACCTCCATAAAACAAACCTACCATCACACATACTGTATGAGGTAGGGTTTTTATAGTCTCCCACGACTGTGTATTTTAGATATTTCAGGTATTTTTGGTATTGTCAATATTTTCGGTATTGCCCACTATGGGGACTAGATATTTTTGTTATTGTAGGTATATAAAATCAATTAGTTAGCTGACCTCACCGTAATGCCCTGTTCATATTCGGGCTACCCTCATCTAATCCATTTATCATTAAACAAGCTTTCGTAAAGGTAGCACCCTTCTCAATGAGTGCTTCAATTTTTTCAATCTCTTCGCTTTCAATCAATCCTCTATTCTGCTTCTTCCAGTGTTTCATCAATCTTCTTTCTCCTTCAATCTGTCTCAATCTTTTCTTTCTTCTTCTGTCTTTAATCACGTCTTTTTCAATCTCTTTTTTCTCAGATTTCGTCTTAATCAAAATTTCGTCAATCGCTCCAAGTCGTTCTTTCTTCTTCTCCATTTCCTTCTTCATCTCCTCAATCATCTCTTCATCTTTCTCAATCTCCTTCATCGCTTTTATTTTCAGTTCAGTCAATCTTTTCGTGTTATATCTATGGTCTTCAAATTGTTCAATCCATTCTTTTTTTCCCTTTACGAAATCTGGTATAAGGTTAACAGACATAATATGAGGGTTTATAGTTTTACGAGTGAGGTCCGCACAAAAAGACAGAAAAAGAAGCAACAGAGAAAAACAGTTGCTCGTTTGCTTAAAATTTGGAGCATTCATGCAAAAAGTTAAAAACGTCATTTTCGCCCGCAATTTACGATGAAAATTATTGCGATGACCATTTCGGCCCGAACGTTCCCTAAATAAAAAAGGAAATTGTTAAAAAAAACTGACAACCTAAACCAAAATCAACCTCGTATTCTCGTCACTCTTTCAGAATTCGGCAAGGCAAGAAGTGGCGAAGCAAGATGGAGCAACTCGCTTACATTCTGCGGAAGACCAAGTTGGAGGAGGATGACGAGGACGACCCCGACCCTGACCCTGACCCCGTCGCCCCTGACCCCGTCCCCTGACCCCGTCCCCTGACCCCGTCCCCTGGCCCCGCCCCTGGCCCCGTCGCCCCTGGACCTGTCGCACCCGTCCCAGACCCGACCAAGTGGTTAAGGCTAGACAGAGTTGAAGATAGGGTAGGGAGTTACGTAGTGAAAGTACCATCCGACTTTATAACTTCAAACAAAAAAATAATCATGGCGAAAAAGGCTGAAGACGTAAAAGATGAGAAAGGATTTGTTTTTCGTTCAGTTTCTATTTACGAAGGAATCTCTAAGCCGAGTTATCAACAATTTTTTTTGGTTTCTGCTGAAGTTGGAACAGAGGAGGAAGTTCAAGTTTTCCTCTCACTCACATCCATCCATAAATGTTACAAAACAAAATTGAACAAAATTAATTTCATCGCTCCAATCTCCGAAAATTGGAGAATAGTGAAATAAAATCTCATTAAAATCCTTCTTATTTTTTATGTTATAGGAAACTAAAGAAAAAGAAAAAGAAAAAGAAAAAGGAGACAGTACCACCGGAGGAAGGTGCTGTACAATCCATTTACGGCGAAGCTACAAAAAGCAAGTAGCGGTACAAAATATTTCAATCTATTCCCTGAGAAGACTCGTAGATCTATTTTTGTCTTTCCAGTCTGTAAGCAGTTTAAAACTAAGAAAGATGTAAGGGATAGCATCATAAATCCTAGCTTCGAGTTCAAAGAAAAAAATCTAGGAAAATCTTTGAAGTAGAGAGCTGGGTTGGGAGCGCGGAGGAAGCAGATTTGATTAATGATTGTTGGGTTGGTGTGTGGAAGGCGATTGAAGAGAGTGGTGAGATGTCTTATGATAACTATCATATGTTTCTTTTCTACTCTCTTGAAGATGCCTTAGCGAAACACAACAAAATCAGCTCAACTCAGTATAAAGAAAAAAGTTTGCTTTCATTCACACGAACACACGATTTTCGTTTTTCGTTTGACGATGTCTTTGAGAACAAGCACTGAATGAAAAAATACTTATATGCTCTCAAAGAAGATATTTCAGAGGAAGAATATGAGAAGGCTTGGAGTGAGTGGGTAAAGTGTGAAGGAGGTTGGAAGAAGGAGAAGGAGTGGCGAAAAAGTTTGAGTTGAGAGCCGAGGAGCTGAAGCAGAATAAAGATGATGATTAAATTCTTCTCTTACAAATCTGATATTACTTTTGCTTTTCTTTCTCTCCGGCTAGTCCTGACATTCTCCGGTTGTATGTCTTCCGGTTTAATAATTCTTTTGTTTTTTTTTCTTTTGTTATTTTTTTAACTTGTTCGTTAATTTGTTTTTCTTCGTCGGCCGGTTTGTCAAACTTAGTTTTTAATAATTCTCTAGGACTTACTAGCTCGTCTGAATTCAATATTAATTTAAATCCGGAACGACCCACGACAGTGTAAATCTGTTTACTGTATTGACGACTCCCTTTAGAAAATAAATTTCTCTTTAGCTCCTTTCTCACCTTATCACCCTTTTCAAATTCTTCAATCAAGCCATCCCGGTCAATCCGTTGTTTATTTTTATTTACTCCTTTGAATACATCTATCGGTCTATTTTGAATTGTTCTTGATGTCGCATATTATAAGCATCCACCATATCATCAATATAAGTAAGCCAGTCAACGTTTCCGTTAGTTTCAAATAGTATGTCAAGCCATCATCTTATTGTCCTAATTACACTGTCAACAATCGCAAGAGCCCGATGGTCGCCCACTTCAACCATCCGATGCTCAATATTGTTTTCTCTAAAATAATCCTTAACCGCTCCTTTATATTCACTCCCGCTGTCAGTCGTAATACTCTCTGGTGTGTATGGTATTGATTTTAAAGCTAAATAAACTTCTTTCGCCGTTTTATTTTTAAGTGGTTTAATGATTAAAAATCGGCTGTGAGTGCCTATCCAAAACAACATCCAAGCATAATTTTTATTACCTTTCTTGTCTTTTAGTTTTGACATATCGGCGAGGTCTACGAAAACTTGTTTAAGTGGTTTGTCAGACCATATCGTATTCCATTTATCGGTTGGTAATCTTTTTTGGTAGTGTATTTCAAGTGCTTGCTGTTCCTTTCTTTCATCCTCATCTTCAACACCTCCAGTTTCAGTATTTTGTGTAGATGTATTACTATGTTTGTGGTCCATGTATATTAATAATAATATAATTTGTTCAATAATTCTTCAAACAGCGGGTCTGTGTAATCTGATTTTCCACAACTTCCAAATGTTTTATATTCAAGGTAGTTAATAAAGGCATCATCTACAACTGGGTCAAATTTTGGGTATTGACATAAAGTACATCTTCTTGCCATATTATTATGGATACAGTATTTGACATTTTCTTTTCGTTTGCGGAAATTAACTCTACATGGCAGACATAGACGGTAAGTTCTCCTTCCATCATAAAATAATGACATATGATTTTCACGGCGACAGAAACCGCATTTCTTGTAGGGACACCCTACGACCCGAGTTTTTTGGTGTTCATATATTAGAACTTGAGAAAAACATTAGATGTATCATTATTTTCTTTTTTTGGTTTCTCGGGCTGTTGATTGTATACACTGACAGATATGTTTGACTTCTTTCCTTTTCCTTTCTTAGGCTTAGGCTCTTCCTCTTCTCTCTCCTCGCTTTCCCTATCCTCGCTCTCTTCCAGTTCTGGCAGTTTCTTTTTTACAGCTTTCTTCACCTTCTTCTGTTTGGTCTTAAGTTTTATACCAGCAACCCGTCTGGCGACAATATCTACAAAGTCGTGCTCTACTTCCTCGTCCGAACTGCTTTCCTCAATCGGTTCGCCATCAGTATCTTCAATCATATCCCTCGCCAACTGCTTCTTAGCGGTGTGGTCCATCTTTTCGTCATCAGTCATTTCTTTCACATTTTTAGCCTCTTCCTCTGCTAGTAATTCCTTAGCCCTTTCAATCTTTCTCTGCCTCGCATATTGCTTCTTCATTATGGTCGCTTTTTCAAGGTTCTTAATGGCGATCTCTCTGTTACCTCTCGGCATTCTTGGTTGTATATTTAACCAAAAATAATTTTAATTGGATTAATTATTATCCGAAATATATAGCAGAGACTCCGCCTCCGCACCTCCACGGGTTTTGGTGAAGCTTTTTCAAAAGGTTCAAATGTCGCAATATAAATCGCTCTTAGGCCTTAATGAGCTGGCCGTAGATAGTCTAAATATAAAAAATTTAGACCTTACCAACACTAATATTATCGGCTTAAATACAGACAGGGTGCTAGAAGATGCCGACCCGATAAATCTTTATTATACTGACGGGCCATTTGATACACGACTGGCTACCAAAAGCACAGCCGACATCAAAGAAGGAAAAAATTTATACTACACAGAGCAACGAGTGAGGGACAACGACGAGGTTAAAACATCAACTCAACATCGTTCTAATACATCTAATCCGCACCAAACCAGCCTTTATAATCTGATAGACACAAACATATCCGCACCAACGGTCAGCCAATACTTAACATACAACGACATTGACGGCAAATGGAGAAATACCGCCCTCGGGTCAATTGATACACTCTCCGATGTAGTCATAACAGCACCAATAGCGATGAATAGCTATCTAACATATAAGTCAATAAACTGGGTAAATAAAACCTTTCCGATAAATGTTGATGAATTCGGCAATATTAATATGGGAGGTAATTTGAATATAACAGGAGTTAATTTACTAAATACCAAAGATGTTGATACTTGGATAACACTCATATTGGTAATTCTTTCAAAGTATCGTTTATCGGCAAAGTCTTGGACATTCTTGTCGCCGGACGCATACAATAAATCATGTTCAAAAGCAACTAAGTCCAAAGCATCTGCTGGTAGAATGTAAGGAAATTTGCCACGAGTTCTATCTTCTAATTGAAGACGGCTTTCCACTCGTGTGCCCCCACCATTATAATTACTTCCCGCAGTATGAATTCGTTCTTCTTCCAACTTAATGAGAGCATCTGGTTGAGCAGACAATATTCTATATATTCCTTTAAGTGCTTTTGCAAGGCCAGCAAGTGTCATAGTCTCTACGCCTGTTTTAAAAACTTGCCACGCGTTTAAAGACATTATTCCAGTGGCTAATCTGCGCGCATATTCACTTAATACATAATCACCTATTCTTTGCTGTCCGCTTGCGATCAAAAGAGGGTTAGGCGGAGGCAAACCCTGTGGTGCTTCATTTCTTGCTAGTGCTAGCAAAAAGGTATTGAGAGCATCTGCTCTTCTTCTTCCAAGTAATCCAACATTCATCGCACGTAGTTGTGGATTGTTGGCAACTAATCTCAATATCTGCCCCCGTGCTAGCCTTCGCACACCATGCTCTCAATACCTTTTTGCTAGCACTAGCAAGAAATGAAGCACCACAGGGTTTGCCTCCGCCTAACCCTCTTTTGATCGCAAGCGGACAGCAAAGAATAGGTGATTATGTATTAAGTGAATATGCGCGCAGATTAGCCACTGGAATAATGTCTTTAAACGCGTGGCAAGTTTTTAAAACAGGCGTAGAGACTATGACACTTGCTGGCCTTGCAAAAGCACTTAAAGGAATATATAGAATATTGTCTGCTCAACCAGATGCTCTCATTAAGTTGGAAGAAGAACCATACTGCGGGAAGTAATTATAATGGTGGGGGCACACGAGTGGAAAGCCGTCTTCAATTAGAAGATAGAACTCGTGGCAAATTTCCTTACATTCTACCAGCAGATGCTTTGGACTTAGTTGCTTTTGAACATGATTTATTGTATGCGTCCGGCGACAAGAATGTCCAAGACTTTGCCGATAAACGATACTTTGAAAGAATTACCAATATGAGTGTTATCCAAGTATCAACATCTTTGGTATTTAGTAAATTAACTCCTGTTATATTCAAATTACCTCCCATATTAATATTGCCGAATTCATCAACATTTATCGGAAAGGTTTTATTTACCCAGTTTATTGACTTATATGTTAGATAGCTATTCATCGCTATTGGTGCTGTTATGACTACATCGGAGAGTGTATCAATTGACCCGAGGGCGGTATTTCTCCATTTGCCGTCAATGTCGTTGTATGTTAAGTATTGGCTGACCGTTGGTGCGGATATGTTTGTGTCTATCAGATTATAAAGGCTGGTTTGGTGCGGATTATATGTATTAGAACGATGTTGAGTTGATGTTTTAACCTCGTCGTTGTCCCTCACTCGTTGCTCTGTGTAGTATAAATTTTTTCCTTCTTTGATGTCGGCTGTGCTTTTGGTAGCCAGTCGTGTATCAAATGGCCCGTCAGTATAATAAAGATTTATCGGGTCGGCATCTTCTAGCACCCTGTCTGTATTTAAGCCGATAATATTAGTGTTGGTAAGGTCTAAATTTTTTATATTTAGACTATCTACGGCCAGCTCATTAAGGCCTAAGAGCGATTTATATTGCGACATTTGAACCTTTTGAAAAAGCTTCACCAAAACCCGTGGAGGTGCGGAGGCGGAGTCTCTGCTATATATTTCGGATAATAATTAATCCAATTAAAATTATTTTTGGTTAAATATACAACCAAGAATGCCGAGAGGTAACAGAGAGATCGCCATTAAGAACCTTGAAAAAGCGACCATAATGAAGAAGCAATATGCGAGGCAGAGAAAGATTGAAAGGGCTAAGGAATTACTAGCAGAGGAAGAGGCTAAAAATGTGAAAGAAATGACTGATGACGAAAAGATGGACCACACCGCTAAGAAGCAGTTGGCGAGGGATATGATTGAAGGTACTGATGGCGAACCGATTGAGGAAAGCAGTTCGGACGAGGAAGTAGAGCACGACTTTGTAGATATTGTCGCCAGACGGGTTGCTGGTATAAAACTTAAGACCAAACAGAAGAAGGTGAAGAAAGCTGTAAAAAAGAAACTGCCAGAACTGGAAGAGAGCGAGGATAGGGAAAGCGAGGAGAGAGAAGAGGAAGAGCCTAAGCCTAAGAAAGGAAAAGGAAAGAAGTCAAACATATCTGTCAGTGTATACAATCAACAGCCCGAGAAACCAAAAAAAGAAAATAATGATACATCTAATGTTTTTCTCAAGTTCTAATATATGAACACCAAAAAACTCGGGTCGTAGGGTGTCCCTACAAGAAATGCGGTTTCTGTCGCCGTGAAAATCATATGTCATTATTTTATGATGGAAGGAGAACTTACCGTCTATGTCTGCCATGTAGAGTTAATTTCCGCAAACGAAAAGAAAATGTCAAATACTGTATCCATAATAATATGGCAAGAAGATGTACTTTATGTCAATACCCAAAATTTGACCCAGTTGTAGATGATGCCTTTATTAACTACCTTGAATATAAAACATTTGGAAGTTGTGGAAAATCAGATTACACAGACCCGCTGTTTGAAGAATTATTGAACAAATTATATTATTATTAATATACATGGACCACAAACATAGTAATACATCTACACAAAATACTGAAACTGGAGGTGTTGAAGATGAGGATGAAAGAAAGGAACAGCAAGCACTTGAAATACACTACCAAAAAAGATTACCAACCGATAAATGGAATACGATATGGTCTGACAAACCACTTAAACAAGTTTTCGTAGACCTCGCCGATATGTCAAAACTAAAAGACAAGAAAGGTAATAAAAATTATGCTTGGATGTTGTTTTGGATAGGCACTCACAGCCGATTTTTAATCATTAAACCACTTAAAAATAAAACGGCGAAAGAAGTTTATTTAGCTTTAAAATCAATACCATACACACCAGAGAGTATTACGACTGACAGCGGGAGTGAATATAAAGGAGCGGTTAAGGATTATTTTAGAGAAAACAATATTGAGCATCGGATGGTTGAAGTGGGCGACCATCGGGCTCTTGCGATTGTTGACCGTGTAATTAGGACAATAAGACGATGGCTTGACATACTATTTGAAACTAACGGAAACTTGACTGGCTTACTTATATTGATGATATGGTGGATGCTTATAATATGTGACATCAAGAACAATTCAAAATAGACCGATAGATGTATTCAAAGGAGTAAATAAAAATAAACAACGGATTGACCGGGATGGCTTGATTGAAGAATTTGAAAAGGGTGACAAGGTGAGAAAGGAGCTAAAGAGAAATTTATTTTCTAAAGGGAGTCGTCAATACAGTAAACAGATTTACACTGTCGTGGGTCGTTCCGGATTTAAATTAATATTGAATTCAGACGAGCTAGTAAGTCCTAGAGAATTATTAAAAACTAAGTTTGACAAACCGGCCGACGAAGAAAAACAAATTAACGAACAAGTTAAAAAAATAACAAAAGAAAAAAAAACAAAAGAATTATTAAACCGGAAGACATACAACCGGAGAATGTCAGGACTAGCCGGAGAGAAAGAAAAGCAAAAGTAATATCAGATTTGTAAGAGAAGAATTTAATCATCATCTTTATTCTGCTTCAGCTCCTCGGCTCTCAACTCAAACTTTTTCGCCACTCCTTCTCCTTCTTCCAACCTCCTTCACACTTTACCCACTCACTCCAAGCCTTCTCATATTCTTCCTCTGAAATATCTTCTTTGAGAGCATATAAGTATTTTTTCATTCAGTGCTTGTTCTCAAAGACATCGTCAAACGAAAAACGAAAATCGTGTGTTCGTGTGAATGAAAGCAAACTTTTTTCTTTATACTGAGTTGAGCTGATTTTGTTGTGTTTCGCTAAGGCATCTTCAAGAGAGTAGAAAAGAAACATATGATAGTTATCATAAGACATCTCACCACTCTCTTCAATCGCCTTCCACACACCAACCCAACAATCATTAATCAAATCTGCTTCCTCCGCGCTCCCAACCCAGCTCTCTACTTCAAAGATTTTCCTAGATTTTTTTCTTTGAACTCGAAGCTAGGATTTATGATGCTATCCCTTACATCTTTCTTAGTTTTAAACTGCTTACAGACTGGAAAGACAAAAATAGATCTACGAGTCTTCTCAGGGAATAGATTGAAATATTTTGTACCGCTACTTGCTTTTTGTAGCTTCGCCGTAAATGGATTGTACAGCACCTTCCTCCGGTGGTACTGTCTCCTTTTTCTTTTTCTTTTTCTTTTTCTTTAGTTTCCTATAACATAAAAAATAAGAAGGATTTTAATGAGATTTTATTTCACTATTCTCCAATTTTCGGAGATTGGAGCGATGAAATTAATTTTGTTCAATTTTGTTTTGTAACATTTATGGATGGATGTGAGTGAGAGGAAAACTTGAACTTCCTCCTCTGTTCCAACTTCAGCAGAAACCAAAAAAAATTGTTGATAACTCGGCTTAGAGATTCCTTCGTAAATAGAAACTGAACGAAAAACAAATCCTTTCTCATCTTTTACGTCTTCAGCCTTTTTCGCCATGATTATTTTTTTGTTTGAAGTTATAAAGTCGGATGGTACTTTCACTACGTAACTCCCTACCCTATCTTCAACTCTGTCTAGCCTTAACCACTTGGTCGGGTCTGGGACGGGTGCGACAGGTCCAGGGGCGACGGGGCCAGGGGCGGGGCCAGGGGACGGGGTCAGGGGACGGGGTCAGGGGCGACGGGGTCAGGGGTCAGGGTCGGGGTCGTCCTCGTCATCCTCCTCCAACTTGGTCTTCCGCAGAATGTAAGCGAGTTGCTCCATCTTGCTTTGCCACTTCTTGACTTGCCAAATTCTGAAAGAGTGACGAGAACACGAGGTTGATTTTGGTTTAGGTTGTCAGTTTTTTTTAACAATTTCCTTTTTTTTATTTAGGGAACGTTCGGGCCGAAATGGTCATCGCAATAACTTTCATCGTAAATTGCGGGCGAAAATGACGTTTTTAACTTTTTGCATGAATGCTCCGAATTTTGAGCAAACGAGCAACTGTTTTTCTCTGTTGCTTCTTTTTCTGTCTTTTTGTGCGGACCTCACTCGTAAAACTATAAACCCTCATATTATGTCTGTTAACCTTATACCAGATTTCGTAAAGGGAAAAAAAGAATGGATTGAACAATTTGAAGACCATAGATATAACACGAAAAGATTGACTGAACTGAAAATAAAAGCGATGAAGGAGATTGAGAAAGATGAAGAGATGATTGAGCAGATGAAGAAGGAAATGGAGAAGAAGAAAGAACGACTTGGAGCGATTGACGAAATTTTGATTAAAAAGAAATCTGAGAAAGAAGAGATTGAAAAAGACTTGATGAAAGACAGAAGAAGAAAGAAAAGATTGAGACAGATTGAAGGAGAAAGAAGATTGATGAAACACTGGAAGAAGCAGAATAGAGGATTGATTGAAAGCGAAGAGATTGAAAAAATTGAAGCACTCATTGAGAAGGGTGCTACCTTTACGAAAGCTTGTTTAATGATAAATGGATTAGATGAGGGTAGCCCGAATATGAACAGGGCATTACGGTGAGGTCAGCTAACTAATTGATTTTATATACCTACAATAACAAAAATATCTAGTCCCCATAGTGGGCAATACCGAAAATATTGACAATACCAAAAATACCTGAAATATCTAAAATACACAGTCGTGGGAGACTATAAAAACCCTACCTCATACAGTATGTGTGATGGTAGTTTGTTTTATGGAGGTGGGTGGCGGTGTCTACTAAAAGGTGTTTCCTTTTCGCTGTCCTTTTTGTTTTCTATTTGATTTCTTCTTGATTTCGTTCGTTGTTTAAAAATGGTGATTTGGACTCAAAGACACTTTTTTTAGAGGGCATTTTCTTGAAAATGACCCTAAAAAAAGTGTAATTATCTTCTCATACATACATACATACATGCATACATGCATACATGCATACATGCATACATGCATACATGCATACATAAATATGTATCATAGATGTACATACAACACAAACATATGTTTGTACATATGCATGCATACACATATCAATACTCATATCATTTACATACAGAACATACGTAACATGCATAACATGCATACATAAAGAACAACACACGAACTCGATCTAACACACATCATCCCGTACGACAAGACAGAAATCTAAACATACCATACCGGTCTTAGTTCAAAAAAATACCATCCGCCGAAGAACATTGGCATTAGCCTCCCACACGCAAAACTCGGTTCTTTTTGAAATCGTTGATTTTTTTAGCTCGAGGGTCCACGTGACTAGCTTGGACCTGCCAACGTACGGCAATTTAGGGAAAACAACCTGTAATGTATTAAAATTTTCTGTTTAAACCGGGGTAAACGTGAAAAAAACACCAAAGAGCAATATAAACATTGAAATTCATGCAATATTGATATTGCAAAAAAGCAATGTTAATATAAAAATTGAAATTTATGCAATATTCATATTGCACAAAAGCAATATAAATATTCAAATCGATGCAATATTAATATTGCAAAAAGGCAATATACATGTACATGTATATGTATATGTATATGTATATGTATATGTATATGTATATGTATATGTATATGTATATGTATATGTATATGTATATGTATATGTATATATGTATACATATATATATGTATATGTATATCTAGTATATGTATATGTATATGTATATGTATATATATACATCATTTATGTATTCGCGACTTGTTCAACCGCAAAGTATGAAACAAGCCTTAAAAATATGAAAAACTAACATTTGACACATAGAAAATATACATTGAAAACAAAAAAAGTGTCAAATGTTTAACGTAAATTTATCAAACT
>WBZZ01003780.1:47500-90000 GCA_019918135.1 Paulinella micropora | reverse complement strand
AAGAGGTGCCAACAGCTTGCAAGGCAGGACTTTGTGCGGATGGGGTGAGGAGTTGTTGTGCCTGTAGCAAGACAATGATAAAGACAAAACTGTTAACAAGGAACATGAAAGGGTGGAGGCAAGCCAAAGAGATGGGGATAATGACCCTGGAAAGGTAGGTGCTGTGAATTGCTTGTCTCTGTTTCCAAGTATGGCGTGGGCGTTTCATGCAGTGGTTGGAAAAAGTGAAGCTGACAACAAAAGAAAAAAAAGTGGTCCATGGAAGGTGTAATGAGGCAAAAGGGAATGCAGGTGTCCAGAAAGAAAAGTGATAGCAGAACAAAGCAACGCATGCAAAAAGCAAAGCATAGCAACTTCACAAAAATTGACAAGCTTGGTTTGAGCACAAAAACACCGGAAAATTCGGTACAATTTGAAAATTTATCGATTTTTGACAGTTAACGATATTTTTCAAAATTGTACCGCATTTTCCGTTGTTTTTGTGCGCGCCGTCCGGCCCAAATCCGCCCTCTCAAAACCAAGCTTGTCCATTTTGTCAAGATGCTATGCTTGGCTTTTTGCATGTCTTGCTTGGTTCTGCTGTCACTTTTCTTTCTTGACACCTGCATTCCCTTTTGCCTCATTACACCTTCCATGAACCATTTTTTTTTGTTTGTTGTCAGCTTTACTTTGTCCACCCACTGCATGAAACGCCCACGCCATACTTGGGAACAGAGACAAGCAATTCACAGCACCTACATTTCCAAGGTCCTTATCCCCATCTCTTTTGCTTGCCTGCACACTTTTATTTTCCTTGTTCACAGTTTTGTCTTTATCATTGTCTTGCTACAGGCACAGCAACTCCTCACCACATCCGCACAAAGTCCTGCCTTGCAAGCTGTTGGCACCTCTTCGTCTTCGTCATTCTCTTCTGTTTCTTCTGCCTCTTCTCCATCCCAACCATGTCACAACCCAAATCCAAACACTTTCATCATTGAACATATGTATGTATGTATGTATGTATGTATGTATGTATGTATGTATGTATGTGTCTATGTATGTATGTATGTATGTTTGTATGTATTTATGTATGTATGTATGACATATGTATGTATGACATATGTATGTATGTACATGGTATGTATGTACGTATGTATGAGTACTTGTATGTATGTATGTATGTATGTATGTATGTATGTATGTATGTATGTATGTATGTATGTATGTCTGTACATTGTATGTATGTATGTATGTATGTATGTAAATTGTATGTATGTATGTATGTATGTATGTATGTTATGTTATGTTATGTTATGTATGTATGTATGTATGTATGTATGTATGTATACGTATGCATATATGTATGCATGTATGTATGTATGTATGTATGTATGTATGTATGTATGTATGCATGTAATGTATGTAATGTATGTAATGTATGTATGTATGTATGTATGTATGTATGTATACGTATGTATGTATGTATGTATTACCACCGGCACGAACAAGAACAACAACAACAACAACGAAAACCACAACAACGACACCAAACTACAACAACCAACCAACAACACCAACTACAACAACGACTACTGCAA
This sequence comes from Paulinella micropora, assembly GCA_019918135.1. NCBI lineage: Eukaryota > Cercozoa > Imbricatea > Euglyphida > Paulinellidae > Paulinella > Paulinella micropora. The sequence goes on along the minus strand of WBZZ01003780.1, from coordinate 88,423 downwards.
CCACCAACAACACCACCACCAACAACAGTTGTTGTTGTTGTTGATGATGATGATGACCGATGATGGTCAATGTAATTCAAAAGAATATTATTAAATCATAATATTTATTAAATAAAACATAAGTCACGTATGAAATTTCGAAGAAAAACCAAACAAAAGTAACAAAAAACCTAAACTGATTTACCAAAAATCAGCTAAACAGTAAAAAAAGTTATAACGGCTAGCAATTTAATTTTTTTAATTTTTTCATTACTTATCGAAACAAGTATGGTACTTTGATTTTACAAAGTATCAACATGTGAAAACTTTTGTTCTTAGCTTCCCATGTAGCTTCCTGTATATCCTGTCAACTTGAAAATTTTCAAGTCATATTTGAATTTGAATTTGAACTTCACTTAATATTATTGAAATTTATAAAATAAATAAAATTACATTGATTTTAATGTAAAACAACATAAAAACAAAGAGAAACAAAGTATTAACAACACAATACAACCTGAAAACAAGTAGTCTGAGTGTCACAGTGACTAGTGTAAAACACACTCAGTCTGAAATATAAGCTTCCGCACCGATTTTATGCTTGAAAAACATTGTAAATATGCTAAACAAACTTGTATTAATATAATTTCATGCATACTTCAAGTAGGCAGTGAGTATGTATAACGAATACAAGTGAGTGGCAAGTAGTGTGACGTCACAGTGACTAGTGTAAAACACTGTCACTCACTCTGAAATATAAGCTTCCGCACCGGTCTTATGCTTCAAAAACATTATAATATGCTAAAAAAACTCATATTAATATAGTTTCATGCATAGTTCAAGTAGTCGGTGAGTATGTATAACGACTATAAGTGAGTGGCTGCCACCAGTAGCCAACTTGAAAATTTCAAGTAAAATTTGAATTTGAATTTGAATTTGAAGTAATATCATTAAAATTTAATAAATTAATATAAGTACGTTGATTTTGATGTAAAACAACATAAAAACAAAGAAAAACCAAGCTCAGGCAAGCCAAAACCACAATCTAGCCAAAATATACTCTAACGGTCGAAAAACAGTTGTAACGACTAGAAATTCAAATTTTTTTTTAAAATTTTGGTTTAAAATAGTTACAATACATTAAAATATTTCATTTTCATGCTACTCTCATGCATAGTTCAAGTAGTCGGTGAGTATGTATAACGACTCAGTACAAGTGAGTGGCTGCCACCAGTAGCCAACTTGAAAATTTCAAGTAAAATTTGAATTTGAATTTGAATTTGAAGTAGTATCATTAGAATTTAATAAATTAATATAATTACGTTGATTTTGATGTAAAACAACATAAAAACAAAGAAAAACCAAGCTCAGGCAAGCCAAAACCACAATCTAGCCAAAATATACTCTAAAGGTCGAAAAACAGTTGTAACGGCTAGAAATTCAAAATTTTTAAAATTTTTTTGTTTGAAATAGTTGAAATACATTAAAATCTTTCATTGTCATGCTACTCACATGAATTTTCAAAACCTTTAGACTTAGCGCGCATAGCAGCGTGCTGTTTATCCTGTCGAATATTTGAACTCAGTAGTGAAACAAATACCTTCCTCGTAGGTTCTGAACGTGGCAGGCTTCATGGGCGGTAATTATGAGTATGTAAGCAGGGAGCGGTTTCCTGACTGGAGTAAGGATGGTGATCTTCACGAGCAACTGGATTTACGAATGGAGAAAGGGGCAAAGTACGGGAGCAGAGAAAATGAACGTGTGTGGACCGATGACAGCGACGTCGAGGGAGAGTACGAGGATGCTGCCGAGTGGACGGTCGTGCCAAGCTCTTCGTCGAGTTCCAGCTCTTCGTCGAGTTCCAGCTCTTCGAGTTCCCAAAGTGAGAAAAAAAAATAAGGTAATCATTTTAGGCATCGTTGAAGTGATCGATACATCGATCACTTCAACAAGGCCTAAAATGATTACACTTTTTTTTTTAGGTTGAATGTCTTTCGAAGGGGTGCAATGTTCTTGCTGCCGGACGTGGACGATTGGCCAGGATTTATGTACCTGGTCTCATATTTACATCGGTCTCACGACAAAGACATTGTTACTTGCAAAATTGTTGATATGCACGTTGTGTATTTTTTGGGAAAAGGTATGCCCTGCAAGTCTCCTATTTTTAGACTCGCGTATGTATGCAGGAAAGATACAAAGTTAATTTTCCAAGATGGGCCAGAACTGTGCGATGCATATACTGCCACATTGCCTGGCGCATATTTAGACAGAGATTTGGAGGTGTTCGAGGATGGGTTTTGCGATATTAACGCACTGGGCTGTCCTAGAAGGCTAACAGAAGCGAGTTGAGAGAAAGTACTAAGGCAGGGCAAGGAGTATAATCGTTTGTTGAGTTTTCAATGTAAGTAAGGACTAAATAAAGACACTTTGCTTGCAAAGCCTGGAAATATAGCTGATAGCTAGAGTTATCATCTAGGTGATATCATCAAATAGATGATGCCATCATCAAATAGATGATGCCATCATCAAATACATGGTGCCATCATCAAATAGATGATGCCATCATCAAATAGATGATGCCATCACCAAATTGATGACGCCATCACCAAATAGATGATGGCATCATCAATAGATGACGATTTAGCTTGATATACAACCGGATCCCTATTAGCTGACCGGATCATCAAATAGATGATGGCATCATCAATAGATGACGATTTAATATACAACCGGATCATAAATTAGCTGACCGGATCATCAAATAGATGACGGCATCGTAAAATAGATGACTGCATCATCAATAGATGACGATTTAATATACAACCGGATCATAAATTAGCTGACCGGATCATCAAATAGATGACGGCATCATAAAATAGATGACGGCATCATCAATAGATGACGATTTAATATACAACCGGATCACAAATTAGCTGACGGATCATCAAATAGATGATGGCATCATAAAATAGATGACTGCATCATCAATAGATGACGTTTTAATATACAACCGGATCACATATTAGATGACCGGATCATCAAAGAGATGATGGCATCATAAAACAGATGACGGCATCATCAAGAGATGACGTTTTAATATACAACCGGATCACAAATTAGCTGACCGGATGATCAAATAGATGATGGCATCATAAAATAGATGACAACATCTTCAATAGATGACGTTTTAATTTACAACCGGATCACATATTAGATGACCAGATCATCAAAGAGATGATGGCATCATAAAACAGATGACGGCATCGTCAATAGATGACGTTTTATTATACAACCGGATCACATGTTAGCCGATCGGATCATCAAATAGATGATGGCATCATAAAAGAGATGATGGCATTGTCAATATTTATAATGAAAATGTGACTGGATCATCAAATAGGTGATGTCATCATCAAATAGGTGATGCGTCAAGGTGTGCTTTTATCGTCAAAGTACTGATTGCATCATAAATTGTGATCGCATCATAAAACTGATTTTATCATAAATGCTGATTTTACCGTCAACGTCAAAGTACTGATTAAATCATAAACTGATGAAATCATAAATGCTGATTCTATCGTCAACGTCAAAGTACTGATGAAATCATAAAACTGATGAAATCATAAAAGAACTGATTTTCTCCCATGTAGAAGTTTCCTCGTCTATGAGACGATAAAATCAGTTTGACGCTAAAATCAGCATTTTTGTCCCCATAGTGCTGTGAGAAAGAGCAATAACAGAGTGCCAGAACACGGAAAGGTGATAGGCTTTGAAGACTTCAAGAGAATAAGTGAGCAGCTGAACAGCTTGTGTGCGCTTGGTCCGGCCGGGCACGGCCCGGGGCAGACCCGGCGCCGGGCCAGACTGACAAGCTCCAGGTGGAAAAACAGCAGTAGGGGGAGCGGGGCAGGGTGAGGCGGTTACCAGAGCGAGGCAAGAAAACTTTCTTTTAATGAAACACTAAGAGGACTGATCCGGGAGCCTGGCGGCCAGACCAACCCGCGCGTCCCCCAGGGGCCTCCACGTCTTCCTAATACACCTCGATCACTTCCCGGCCCGGTAGTCGGTCTTGTACTGCTGCGGGCGTAGCCGCCGGTGCTCCCGCCGGGACGCACGGGCCTCGGCCGTGGCCGCAGTGGCCAGAGTAACCGCGAATACTTGGTACTGCTCGCTTGGTCCCCAGCCGTGGTATTACAAGGCCTGTAGGCAAAGGTTCAGCACATACTGAGATTCACAGTCAAACAGCAGTTGGCGGTCGAAATCCACGCCGTAGCAATTCGCATCAAAACAGACCAGCGCCAGCCCCGAGCGCCACGGTGACAGCAGCCAGTCAGTGCCCCTGTGCCGCTCCCGGAGCCGGCTCACGACTGCCGGCGGTTGCGGGAGCGAGTCGAGAAACTCTAAGAACGCTGGCCACGAACTAATACTCCTGGGAAACTGGTGCATGAGCCTACCGAAGCGGCGGGGCGCGTGGCAGACATTAAAGAGCGCAAAGGTAGTGCAGCCGTAATCCTGGTCGTGTCGGTACCTCTGCTTGGTCTCGGTGGCAAAGGTGCTGGCGTGCTAGATGATGATACGAGAGATGTCGTGATGACCAGTGATGACGTCGACAAACTTTTTAAGCAAGAGGAGAGAGAGTAGTTGAAGCAGACAGTCTGTTGACAGATGTGTTTTGGGCTGTAAACGAAGTATTTCTTAAGCATGCAGCAGGCACACCACAAATCACAAGAGAGACTGTCATAGAGAAGAGAGCTGCAAGAGCCACTGAGAGCGCAAAAGCTAAGGAGAGAGCTAAGTGGCAGTGCGAGTTCAGACACAGTGAAGGACATCCGAGACCTGAGAAGACAGAAATAGCTAGGTTGCTATATGCGCTGACGAAGGGAGCAGAAAAGTTAGTAGTGAAAGAGGGTTTATGCTATGACCCGGACGGCAAAGAAAGCGAGTTTTACACAGAGCTGTTAGGAGTGATAGACTATGGAATACTCGACTTAGCCAAGAACCACGACAACGAGTTTGCTCTTTTCATCGTAGAGTCGATGCCCCACCTCACAAAGATTTGGAATGAGGTAGAAGCGAGAGGGACGACATTGAACGCACTTCTTAGAAAGTTACACTCAGGAGATGCATACAAGTTTTTCAGTCCCGAACAGGCGAAAGCGAGAAAGAGAGAGAGTTTGATAGAAAGAGACGAGAGTTAGACGGACACTCGGAAGGTGAAGAGGATGATGAGGAGTTCGTAGAGAATTTGGATCACTCCAGAACCTCTGAGGAGATGAGACTGGGAATCCCCATAAGTTTCAAATCATATTGTGAAGCGCGAGAAGAGCTCGACGGGATGTACGAAGAGAGATATGAGGAAGAGCGAAAGAACAAAGCACGCATGAAAGAAGAAGAAGACGAAGAGGAACGAGAACACAATCTCATGGTTGACGATGGGAAGACGGGAAGACGAAATGACAAGATGATAGTACAAGACAGTGGATCTTCGAGAGATATTGCCTGTACACCGCATATCTTGCACAAAGTCAGAGAGATCGAACCCGTTAGCTTAGTCACCGGAAACGGAGAGAGTGTAGTGCGAGACATGGGGCAAGCTCGATTGACGAGAATTGACGGATCGGGAAAGCCAGTTTTGGTAAAGAAAGATATGTTGTTAGACACAAGAGTGCCGGTTAACATCATGTCCACTGGAAACATGGACCACAACCATCACAGATCTATCATTCACCAGAACGGGCAACTACTAATCCTAAAGCACCCCATAAGGATTAAAGAGAGTGACGTGATCGTGAGGGGGAGACTTACGCCTGGTATGCTTTATCGCTGGGATAACGAGCAGGACAAACCCCTCAACATAAACGAACGTTACTACCCTAAAGTGAAAGAGAGTAAGTCCAATAAGGGGTAAGCGGGGCGGAAATCCCCAAAGAGAGAGTAAGTGAGTGCAAGAGAGCGAGAGTATGTGAGAACGAGGAAACCAGAGGCAGCGTTTTATACGCTATGTACCCGGAGAAAGGTAAGGAAGGTAAACCGGCTGACATATTCGTCGTTCATCAGTGTAGTGGTCACAAGTCATTACCAAAGACCTATGCATTAGGCAAGGCAATGGGAAGAAAGTTGACAGGAAGTGAGGATAGTGTTAGATTTTGTGAAGCCTGTATGATGGGGAAAGCAAAGGTGCTCCCACGTTTTAAGGTTAATAAGATTAGGAGAGCGAGTTACTCTAGTGAGATTTTACATGTAGATACTTCCGGAGCATGGGCGGTCATGTCAATCCACGGTAAACACTATAAGTTTTGCGTTACGGACGATTACTCGGGGTACATCAAAGATTATTATTTACGTTACAAGAACGAGTTTGTAGACTGTTTGAAGCAAGCAGTAGCATGGTTTGAGAGGCAGACAGGGAAGAAAGTCAGACAGATCACTTGCGACAATGAGTTTGATGTCCCAACTGAAGTTATAGAGTGGTGGAAACCTCTACAATTTATTTGAAAGACTAGTGCGCCAGGTGATAAGGATGGCAACCCAATAGCTGAGAAGGCCAATGACATCACAGCCGGACCAGCCCGGGCCATGCGATATGAGGCTAATCTACCACCCCAGTTTTGGGCGGAAATGGAACACACAGCCACAACCTTGCACAACATTCTACCAGCCACGACCGGACCTAGAAAAGGAATCTCACCTTTTGAACAATATCTTGGCCACAAGCCAGCTATCCGACAACTTAAGCCAATAGGATGTTTAGGTGTAATGTAAATAGGATCCAAAAATCACTTTTGCTAGGACAAAACGAAAGCAGGAGAATGCCTGATCTGGATTGGATGTACAGACATGCATACACACAGCAATCATGGCAAAACACAGACAACACTGGAATACTCAAGCACTTACTCAGGCATGCAACAAGGGCACGTACACGAAAACAGTAACACATTGCATTGCCTGCTGTGACAATTTTTACAAATAGGAATATTTCCGGAGAAGTGCAAGTACATACAGCAGGAGAATCCAAACAGACAGGAGCATGGCGGAACTGGTTGAGGAAATCAAGAAAGCACCACCAAGAAAGCGGGGGTCCACGATCTGTGCATGGGCACACGGCAAAGGGGACAAGCAAGCACTGCAGCTCAAATGCGAAATGGATCGTGATGGTAACATGGTAGATATTGTCTACACCAAGGTGTACAGCACAACCAGGATCTCGGAGGAGCATAAGAGTATGAAAACACATGGTTATGGATGGCAAGAAGTTCCTGGTAACGGGCCCCATGCCCGACAGCGAGCGTTAGCGTTGGAATTCAAGAGGATTCCAGAAGATCACAGGGCACCGGGAGCCCAAGGAACATACCGGAGGTTGGCGCGGCTTCGCGACCTCGTTCCAGCGATTGCGCAAGCCAAAGAAACGACTTCCACCCACAGTGGTGCAAGTGAACCACTGTTGTGGCTGGTGTACAAAGATTGGGATAGCATAACTAGAGAAATGATCCCAGCGTAAACGAGAGAGAGAGAGAGAGAGAGAAACAGAGAGAGAGAGAGAGAGTGAGAGAGAGAGAGAGAAAGAGAGAGAAAGAGAAAGAGAGAGAGGGAGAGAGGGAGAGAGAAAGAGAGAAAGAGAAAGAGAGAGAGAGAGAGAGAAAGAGAGAGAAAGAGAGAGAGAGAGAGAGAGAGAGAAAGAGAAAGAGAGAGAAAGAGAAAGAGAGAGAGGGAGAGAGGGAGAGAGAGAAAGAGACAGAAAGAGAGAGAGAGAGACAACGGAGAGATAGTAAGAAGCAAATAAGAGCAGAGCAGAGAGAGAGAGAGAGAGAAAGAGAGAGAGAGAGACAACGGAGAGATAGTAAGAAGCAAATAAGAGCGATACAGTGCTGTGTAAATGAAACTGTGTTGTTTGCTGCTTGACGCAGGTTTGTGAGCGCGTGCGAGAAGTGTACCAACAGGAGAGAGCGACGACTGCGACATCGTGCACCTTACAGCGAGCGTGTCCTTGTCTACCACAAGCTACACCTTTTCCAAATAGACTGTTTCTTCCATAATGGACTTGTAGCAGGGGTATGCGGTACGTATATTTGTAATGAACGGGATGAGTTGATTGGCATGCACAAATAGCTTGGTTGTTTGACATTGTTAGCGGATCATGCCACGAAAATGGTCTGGACAAAGGCATTGGTGAACGCGAAAGGGGAATTGCTCAAGGCACCGAATGCTGCAGTTTTGGGAACATGATTGGATAGTTTGATGGAATTCTTCCAGGGAGAGGGCATGGAAGAGAAGCCTATCTTTTACATTGACAAAGGGAGCGAATTCAAGTCATACTTCAGGGTAACTTCATGATATGTACGCGACGCGGACATTGTTGGTGTGTCTTCACTGGATGCAGCAAATGCTGGAGATACGTGGTATCACCATCGAAAACAATCACTTGCGTGAATGTGACCCCAGAAGCCCATGGCAGAAAGGCTTGGTGGAAAACGCAGTCAGGCTTGTGAAAGATAGGGTATGGAATTCAATGCTGAGTATGCAATGAATTAATTCCTTGCCTTGAATGCGTAATAGTTCAGTGACACGATCACCGACAACACCAACGATCCTCAAGTTTATCTTGACGGTTTAGAGAAAGTCACACGGGGGTTGAACAACACCCCACGCAGAACCACACACAAGCATGCACCGTTGTGGTTGCATCAGGTGAGGAAGAGTTATGTTGCAAATAGTTACATGTTAAGTTTCTTGATTGGGTGCATGTCGTAGGCGCTACCACTGTTTGGACCTGGCGATCACTGTGACTTAACAGACCAGTGGCTGAGGAGGAGAAAGGAAGCGGAAGCTAAATGTGAAGCAGGTGGTACCAGAAAGAAGTGGTGGGAACTGATGTATGAGAGTGTGGATGACGACGAAGTGGAAAACCAGGCGGATCCTTCAGAACTTTTGACTCAGCATGAAGTGAACGCATTCAACGAGGATATGCTGCTCTGGATTCAAGATAGAGGAAAACCAGATTGGGTGTCAAAACGGGACAACTACGCAAAACAAAACCAGGCAAAAACGTTTGCGCACCAAATGAAAGTCGACGAGAGCATCCAAGCAGGGACTACGTGCTGGTTGAACTTGAATGGCGTGAATTTCAAGATCTTTTCTTCCAAAGAACACGAACAGCAGTTACCACACATAAGGAAGTTGCATCGCCTGCCTGTGTTGGTGGTGGCGGTGAAGAGGGATGCGAACTGCCGACCTGCAAGGTACCAGGTCTTGACTACGTATGGGATGTTGAAAGAGTGGGTGGATGGCCCATGGTTGCGGTCCGACACTTCGGCATACGGAGCGTTTTCGTTCATATCTCTACGGGAGGCGTACGAAGCGCGTCTTAGGATCACGGACGAGATAACAAGGGAAGACATGACAAAGTATGTGTCGATAGCCGATGTTTTGTATGCTAGGTCTGTGAGGTTGTATGGAAAGATCCTACCTAAGGAAAAGCAAATCAAGAAGACACACAAAAGAAAAAAGACATCGGGACAACGTGCAAGAGCGGGCAGACGCCATGGTAAGCGTGCCGACAAACGAGGTACCACATTGCAACTGACAGCGGTGACAAACAGTTTTTTTTCACAATGCTCCCTGCTGCAGGTGCCTCACCAGCTGGTTGGCAACAAGAGAATGAGCAGCAGCAAGAAAGCGAACAGGATGGGGGAGGGCATGACGACAACGAGGAAAGTGCAGCAGAGGAAGAAAACACTAGCAGAAGTCCTGGGTGCGGACAGGGAAAAGAAAAGATAGTGAAGAGTGGTGCAGGAAAAGGGGACCATGGTCTGGTGTGTGGTTTGGATAATGATACCAAGACAGAATGTGGGCGCAACGCCATGCTGCAAGCTGTGGTGTCCTGCATTTTGCTGGGCGAGCGTGGGCAAGACTTGTCTGGTGTGCACCCGCTGTTGGTGCAGGACGACGACATTGGTGAAACCTTCGCTGCAGAATGCACAAACTGCAGTTTGTGGAAGCTAGTACTGAAAGTGACTGGAAGAAAGGCATATAGGGCAGTACGGGCGCAAGACGAGTGGAGGAACATCAGCTTCAACATGCAGCAACTACAGCACCAGGTGCCATTTTTTCGGGTGCAGGAGGATGCTAACGAAAGTTTTCCCACAATTTTGGACAGCATTTGGGCAAAAGCGTTGCATGAGATGTGTATTGGTGATGACGTGGCAATCGGAACGGAGGTAGCGTGCCTGGAGGACTTGCCACCGTTGTGGACGAAAGAAGTCTGTATGTGGGAAGCTTGCTGGTGCGTGGGATGCAGTGTGCAGAAAGGAAACGGAGTGCCTAGGGAACACAAACTCTTGCGGGATTATATGTTCTGGGGAGTGCAAGTTTTACCGTGCAACGACGAACTAGTACACCTCCGTGAATTGCTGAGGTTTTTTTTGTGCCGATCCGCATGAGTGAAAATGTAATCACTTGCAATCATTGTGAGGAAAATAACCCAAAGGTGAAAGCGGACATGTTGCTGTACTGGCCGCTGAATTTGCAAGTTTGAATAGGGTGTGTGTGTGGACTAAATCATCAAAGGTTGCTCGTGGAACGCTCGGCAACGTTGAAATACCCTTGTCACTGGAAGTGCCACCAGCTGAGGTGGCTTGGGACGAGAAGGTGTGGAAGGAGGGAGGTGAGAGCAGTGGGCACGACAAACTGCGTTATGACTTGAAGGCTGTGGTGGTATTTGCATATGCCCATTACTGGGCTTACGTTTGGAGACACGGCAAGTGGTGGTTGGTGGATGATGAAGTAGTGGAGAGGGTCGATGGTGAGCTTCCGCAAAACTGGTGTAACAAGTCAGGAATTCCTGGTAAACCTCGAGTAGTCTTCTACCGTGCAGAAAATGCTGCGTATGAAGCCCAGCGAATAAGGGTAGCTAGCGTGGGTGAAATGCAGGGCCATGTCGGGACAAGAACCAGGCAGGTACAGCGTTGATGTACGTACCCAAGCCTACAGGTAAATTCGATGCTGTTGTGCCAAGGTGACGCAGGAAATTATTGAGCAAGCGTTGCGGCGTGGATCTGGAACGACTTCCGTATCTGGGGTATGCACAGTTCCAACCGACCAAGACCAAAGCGCAGGTATGTGTTTTGTAAACTGTCAATGCATGGGTGCCAGATTGAGTACTGGGTAGGGAAGGGGAAGGGAACAGCACAACAATTGCAGAAGCAGGCGGATGTTCACACCCAGCAAACTGCAGGCAAAGGTCTGTTGAACATGGGACAAGGGGTAAAGGGTTCCGCTATATTTTTGTCGTTGGCAGTTAGTTATCGTGAAGGAAAACTGTAGTAAGAGTTTGGAAAAACATGCTAGGAGGAGCGGGAAGAAAGAGCAGACGCGTTGCGGCAAGTGGGGCAAGTGATGGTGTTGGTTTGAAACGGCAGACAGGTACATGACTGAGAATGTGTATATATGAGAGGGCTGGAGATTGTTGGCGGCTATCAACCGTCAAGGAAAACTATGGAAAGTGTTTGGATGACATGCCAGGAGGACAAGGAGAAAGCCTGTTGTCAAGGTGGGGATGGGATAGCGTAGAGGTGATGCTGGAATCAGGTACAGGAAGGAATGTGTGAATGGATGCCCGTTGGGGAAATGGTGGGTGCGTGCCTAGTAGGGAAGTGTTCGAGAGGAGGAAAACTTGCGCAATCGCAAGTGTCACAGGCTTCGAAGCACAAGGCGAGAAGTGCGCGCACGAGATGTAGGCAATGTACAAACCCATCCTTGAAGCACAAACACGACGACACTTGCGTCAAGTCGAATGTGTACAAAGCGAAGGCAGGACAAGCAAGCAGGGCGACCAAGAGTAGGCAGGGAAGTAACACGGAAGGAGATATGGTGGGCAAGAAAAGGAAACTAAGGAAACCTGGATGCAACGCAGGGAAACCTGTTGTAGTGGAGATTGACACTGACGATGAGGAGCCATGAGTGTGTGCAAATGCCTGTAGAGGAAGAGATTGTATAACATACTTGTATGATATAATAAATATTTCTGATACAATTGGAATTGTTCGGAGTTAGCAAACAATGGTGGAAAAGGCAGTGTTATTAATCATGCGTGCTGTGGAAAACATCGGTGGCAAAGTTTTTAATGGAGTTAAATATGGGTTTTTAATACGAGTGCGTTTGTTAGAGTTGGAAATGGTAACGGTGGTGTTATTGGCATTGCTATTATGATCATAAAAATATTATTATTATTACTATAACTTTTATTTTTATTATTGTTATTATTTATTATTGTTACTACTATTTTTGTTGTTAGTATTATTTTTACCATGACTATGCTATTATTATTAGTGTTATTACTAGTTATATTATTATTATTATTATTATTATTATTATTATTATTATTAGTTATTATGATTATTATTATCATTGTTATTGTCAATATTATTAGTTATTATTTTATTATTATTTTTATTATTGTTATTAATATTATTATTATTCAAGTTATTATTATTATTATTATTATTATTATTATTATTAGTTATTATGATTATTATTATCATTGTTATTGTCAATATTATTAGTTATTATTTTTATTATTGTTTTTATTTTTGTTATTATAATTAATGTTCCAGTTATTATTTTATCATTATTATTATTATTATTATTATTATTATTATTGGACACCGTGATAGCCCAGTGGTCAAGTTCTACCATCTGGGCCCTGTCGCCAGTTCGATTCCCGTCGGTGCCACCAGTATTTTCATTGAACATACCGGTCTATTTCTGGACCGGTATTTTCATTGAACATACCGGCCCGTCTGGAAGTGTTGGAACTGCCCTTGCGGGGGTGTCATTAGAGCTTATCGTCAATTCTTCGTACTCCCCTCACGGGTGAGACGATGGAGGCGCATGTGCAGAAATGCATCAGCCATTGACAGAGAAGCACTATTATTATTATTATTATTATTATTATTATTATTATTATTATTATTATTATTATTATTATTATTATTATTATTATTATTATTATTATTATTATTATTATTATTATTATTATTATTATTATTATTATTATTATTATTATTATTATTATTATTATTATTATTATTATTATTATTATTATTATTATTATTATTATTATTATTATTATTATTATTATTATTATTATTATTATTATTATTATTATTATTATTATTATTATTATTATTATTATTATTATTATTATTATTATTTTGGACACCGTGATAGCCCAGTGGTCAAGTTCTACCATCTGGGCCCTGTCGCCAGTTCGATTCCCGTCGGTGCCACCAGTATTTTCATTGAACAATACCGGTCTATTTCTGGACCAGTATTTTCATTGAACATACCGGCCCGTCTGGAAGTCTTGGAACTGCCCTTGCGGGGGTGTCATTAGAGCTTATCGTCAATTCTTCGTACTCCCCTCACGGGTGAGACGATGGAGGCGCATGTGCAGAAATGCATCAGCCATTGACAGAGAAGCACTATTACTATTACTATTATTACTATTATTATTATTATTACTATTACTATTATTACTATTATTATTATTATTACTATTACTAATATTATTACTATTACTATTATATTATTATTATTGTTATTATTTATTATTATTATTATTATTATTATTGTTATTGTTATTATTATTATTATTATTATTATTATTATTATTATTGTTATCATTATGGTGCGCAAACACCGTGATATTTGGAGCCATGTTCCAATTCAGTGTAATAAAGCTGATGTTCCAATTCAGCCCGGTGTTCCAATTCGGAGAAGCGCAGGACCGACGCCCCAATAGTTCGGAAACGTCAAGTCCCGGCCACGAACACACAAGAAAAGCAACAAGAGAAGAAGAAGAAGCACGAAGAAGCAGTTGAAGTGGATGAGACCAACTTGGCAGACAACACAGAAGAGAAAGAGCCCGTGCAAAAACCAACGGTGGTCAAAAAGAGGATACGTCACTGTCAATAGAAGACGCCAACACTGCAGATTCAGCCTCCTCCCTTTCCAGTAACCCATCAAGCTCACGCTCTCCCAGTTCTCCCCCTCCCCCTGATGCATCGCAAACACTGGTTCTATCGCAACCACCTTCCCTTCCAACCCAAAGAAAAACAGTAGCACGGAGACAAAGACAGCACTTGGAAGAAGAAGAGGAAGACCCAGAACCACGCTAAAGCGCCGACGCTTGTCCACTTCATCAAGGAGCGCTACGTTTTGTTCCGTACTGACGGTACGGACATCATGCATCTTGACGTCCTCGCCGCCCTCCGCGACTGCCACTTCTGCCAACTGGTCCACGCCCGCCTGACCCTTAACCACGGCCGCTACTCCTCGCTTACGTGGACACATCAAGGACAGGGCATCGGCCTCGACCAGGTCCACATCGGCATCCCTGGCGTCGTTTCTCAGTACATCCTGACTATTGTCGATCTCTTCTCGGGATTCCTCCAGTTTATCCCGTGCAACTCCACATCCGCGGAAGAAACAGTGGAGCTCATCCTCAACCGGTGGGCCTACATCTTTGGTTTTCCGGAATCCATCTTCTCCGGCGAATACCATAGTTCTTTCATCGGTACGTTGGCCAAACGATTTTGCAGCGTAGCCGGCCTCGAATGGCTCACCACCGCGCCCTACTCGCATCATCAACTTGGCTACGTCGAATGCCGCCACAAGGCTATCCGCACGGCTGTCCAGTCTCTCCCCAAGGCAGAAAAGACCAACTGGCCCAGCATCACCCCTTCCCTTTCCTTCGCTCAGAACACCTACGTGTCCACAGCGACCGGCACCACTGCCTTCGAAGGAATGCTTGCCCGCAAGCCCCGCTGCACGTTGGACTTCTTCGATTCGCCGGAGATTATCAACGCCCGCGCCACCGCCTCCAGCGCCGCGCTCGACGCCGCACCTACACTGTCAATACAGTCCGCAGAACAGATCGCTCTGCTGAACAGCGCCCGCACCGCTGTCACAGCCTATGTCAGCGCGTACACCACCGTTACGCGCGCTCGGTCCGTCGCCCAAAAGAACAAAGGCCGCCGCAATGCTGTCAAGGAATGGAAAGTAGGCGACACAGCCTCCGTCTACCGCCCCAAGCCTTCCCAACAAGGCATTCCGGCCTCTTCCGTTCTGCAGTTCGACTGCCCTTACACCATCGTTGAGCAGGTCAGCTCCAACTGCTTCAAAATGCGCCACCTCAAGACCAACAAGGTATTGAAATGCATTGACCGCTCACACCTCGCCCCGTACACCGCACCCACTGATGGCGTCACCCCGCTCAACACGGTCGCAGTGGACGATTACGATGACGACTCAGTCAACTACACAACTGGCGAAGTCGTTGCATTCGTCGACCAAGACCAGGTTAAACTTGGCATCGTTTTGGAATCATGAGTGTCACCCAGAGAACGAGGAAAACGACCTCGTAGTTCATCAGCTCGGTATGACCTCAAATGACAACCCTCTCTTCCGTCCCATCTACGAAGACACAAAGGACAAAAGCACTATCCAGCGCTGGGACAAACCCTTAGCTACCTGGAAGCCCCTTCTCTTCGACATCACCAACGATCAAGTCGTTCATCGCCACATCGAGTGGCGCCCCTTCAAGAAACTAAAAGGCAAAGGCAAAACTATCCGCCAACGTTCTTAAACGTCTTCGAGGCCCTCTCATCACGACAGGCGAATCCTTTCCACTGCACACCTTCCAGAAAGGTAGGCAGGCAATATCAAAGGAATAGCCCTCCAACACTCTCAAGTGGGTTTTACTCATCGTACCGGCTTCACCCGCCACAGCCCAGCGCTTTTCCCACTTGGCCCGCCATCGTCCCTAGACAAGCTACGCCACGACCAGCGTATCCCTGTCAGTCCTTGATCGCCTCTTATGCCTGCAGGTCAACGATCATTCTCATCGAACCTGAACACCTCAGTGACTATATCGGCACGGCATAATTGGTGCATTACATATGGTTCATCTCGGCTGTGCGATACATGGCAGCTCCCCGATATCAACGCATCGCTACTGCGCCTCAATTGTCTCAGTCCCGCTTCCGCATCCCGATATCCGGCCCCGGCTGATCTTCGTCTCCAATGCGCCCCACATCGACACACTTCTTTTTCATCTTCCCCTATGGTTGAAAGAGACTCATCTTTCTCTTTACTCCTTTTCATTTTTTAGCGAGACAAGTCACTGACCCTTCGTTAGTCACTCATTCTGTACGCAACTCTACTCAACCGTTAGGTCTGGGGGGGGAGCTATCAGACTGAGCACTTTAACGACCGGCCAAAACCACTACCGTTGAAATTATACTATTTTTGCCATCACCAACTCGTTAGATTCTCCTCTGTACGACGTTTCGACTTCACTAACTAGTTTTCGATTCCGTTCAGAAATGACTTCAAACGATTAATTCAAAGGTTCTCCAGCAATTGCATTTCTTTCCCTTTCTATTATCTTTTCCCCACTATTTTCCGTGAACTCGCATGAGACTGTAAATTTGTGAACAAGGGAATTTACTGGACTAAAAAGACGGATCATACTGATCAATTCCGGAAAATCACCAGGTTTCCGAGGTGAACTTTGAATCCACAACTATTCACCGTTCAAGCCATGAACACTTGAAATTTCAACATTTTTACTTGAACGCACTTATTCAAGTACTTTATATGTTTTCACTGTCAAGACTGCGCATGCAAACCAAACTCACAATCTACGTTCACCGTGATCGTACGTTGCACCCAAGTCCGTCTGCACACCAGTAAAAATCTTAGTGACGTAAATGATAAACGAAGTGATCTGTGCTATTTACTGGTATTGTATTTCACCTGCGGCTCTCATGCATATGGAGTCAGGGCTGTATCACGCGGCAGCCATAGAGTTCTGACTTATTATTAATAACTTGATAGCTGAGAGTTCGCGTTGATTAGGTAATTACCCGGTAACTCACGTACCTTAATACCTTGGACGCCGGTTTGGTGAGAGACTTCGTTAGAAGCCACGATGCCAATCGACACTTTAATCACGCACGTAGATAGCAGAACTGACGACACAAAAGGTCACACTCGCACAACTAACTGTAATTGTACTCAATGATAAGTGTCCAATCCTGAATGCCAATATTACCGTCACGTCTATCACAATTATAGACTAGAACTACGGTATTCTACAATACGAATAAATTACTCACAATTTCACTTGAAGTAATTACTAAAGTAAAAACGTAATTGTTCTAACAACGCCCCCCCCCTTAGTTATATGTCGATAATGCAAGTTACCAATGACTTGAAATACCATCTACTAATAAAAACTCAAATTACGATAACGGCACTGACTTGAAGTTGTAAAACTCGAATAAAGTAGTGTTTGACAACTTAAAGTTCAGTCAATAACTCAAAACTTGAAAATTGTACTCCCTTGAATCCACTTCTGCTGCTTCGTAACCTTACGGCATCTCGACTTCATCGATTAAAACAAAAGTAGCGGTTCCTTTGGCTTACAACTTAGTACATGAATGAATTACATCCCTGACTCGATAAATCTGATGTAAAACAATAAATTGCCATTACGTAGAAAAAAACTAATTCCGTCGCGTTCCGCTGCGATCTCGAAAGCAACATTTCCTCCGATGTATTCCTTAACAGAAGGGTCCACAAGAAGAATCGTGATCGAAGACTAACATCGCCGTCCGCTCAACTTCAGCCATTATGATGTCCCGCTCTTGTCGCATAACGATCGATTGTGACTGCGTCACACGCCTCGTATCCGCGCTCGACTTAAACTTCCACGGGATCGGCTCCAAAGGATGATGCTCTACTACCTGCGCAAGATACTACCTGCACACTCCAAAGAGAGAAAACTCACAAAAGAAAATCATGAGTGGACTTAGCGTAAATTTGCGTACTTTACGTAAGTTTGTAGACTTGAGATGTAAAATTACGGATCAAGTTTTATCATGAACTTTTTCACGAGATATTCGAATTGATCCCTAGACACGTGTTTTGTCATTATGTCTGCGATTTGTTTCTTAGTTCCTACTTTTACAAACTTTATTTCATTGTCTCTCTGTGTGTGATGGATAAAGTGCAGTTCTAAGGGTAGATGTTTAGTACGTGGTCCTGACAATCCCCTCTCTGCTGCTAAGATAGTCTGAGCGTTATCTTCATAAAGCTCTATTGGCCCTTTCTGTGCTATACCTAACTCTTCTGTGATGTGTCGGATAGCTAATCCTTCTCGTATGCACTCTGCTGCTGCGAAAATTTCCGCGTCATTGGAACTTAGTGCAATTCTAGCTTGTCGTTTCGACAACCAAGCTACCGGGTCTCCGCCCCATAACACTATATAACCTGTACGCGACTTTCCGGTTTTCTTGCAAATCTTATGCGCTGCGTCTGGCCACAAAGTAATTTTGGGGTATGTCCTTCCTTCTTGCGAGGATTTAGGCCCGTGAAATGCAATACCTCGATATGAACTTTTTAAATATCTGAAAATTCTACCTAGTAAAGTATAAGTGAGTCCTGGATCTACTGTCTGCATTACGCTCGCTGCATTCAGTGCTTGATCTGCATCTGGACGTGTCATCTTGGTTAGAAATAGAAGTTTTCCTACTAAACTACGAATTGCTAAGTGCACTAGTCTCTCCCATGGGTTCGGGCTCGTGTTCTGCACTAGGGGTGCTTACTGGTCTAACATCTGCATATCCTACATCCTTTAATATCTGTTCTTGGTACTTCTTCTGATGCAATAGAATGCTCCCTCCTTCCTGAACGATTTCTATGCCGTTGAACTCTTTAGCCACTCCCAATCTTTTAAGAGGATAAAACTTTTCTAGCTTACTAGCAAAACGATTGTATGCTTGTTCGTTAGGAGCAGAGAAAATAAGATCATCTACATGGAAAATACCAATTATAGCATCTCTTATCGGTTTGTCCTTTTCAACGAACATACACAAGTCTGAATCTAGTAACCTGAATCCTAATTCCTCTAACTTAGGGGCTAAGATCTCATACCATCTCCTACCAGCTTGCGGCGCGCCATACAGAGCTCCATCTACTCTCCATATCATGCCTTCATGCTCCTCACTGTCTATACCATCAGGTGCATAAGCATAAACAGGATCATGCATTCTTGCATTTAGATAAGCATTTTTGAAGTCTATACCGTATAGCTTATGTCCATGCCATGCTGCAAGCTTAGATAAAAAAAGTAATGAGCGGTGCGCGGCACAGGGCACAAATAATTGATCTGGGTTATAGCTAACTCCTGGCTCTAGCATATCTCCCCTCAAAGCTAACCTTGACTTAATGATCTTTCGTTCCTTATCGTCTAGCTTGACTTTGTGTACCCATGTCAGTCTCACTACTTTTACTCCTTTCGCTTTCGCTTCTTTAGGGCTTACCCATGTGTAAGTGTTAAAAGACTTAAGAGCTTCGATCTCTTTATCCATTCCAGCTTTCAACTCTTTCGCGGTTAAACCCTCGTCTACGATTGCCTTAGGTACCTTCAATGTCAGGTACAGTAGCGCAGTGGTATGATCCTCTACGATACTTTCTGCGGACATTTCGGGATGCTCTAGTTCTCCGACTGGTCTTATTCTATCTATCCGATACTTTCTGATCTCACTATCTAACATCTTTTCTACTTGACCATCGTCAAAGACTACGAAGTGACTGGGCTTAGGCATATTACGGAATTTAAGTCTTTCTCCTTTCTCGCATGGTTCTAAGACTTTTCCTTCTCTCTTAACGGACTGCTAGTTGTCTCCATATTCTTCCTTTGCCCATTCTACTCCAAAAGCTGTTCCCGGAACACTAACTCTCTCTCTCCTGTCAAATTAGCTGCTTTAGCTGCTGCCTTCTTTTCTGGAGGTGGTTGTGTAATCGGTGTCCTAACCTTAGCTTCTCGTTTCCCTCTCACTATGTTAGCTGTTGTGATTTTGTCACTTTGCTCCCAGGTGAGGCCCTTGAAGTTGGTGGGCGCGTCTCCCTCTACGTACCTCCTACTAGGGTGGTCTGCTTCGGGGCTTTGCGCCTCAAACAATGTGACGGATGTTGGTCCATCACCCTTGTTGTCAGCTAGTTCTACCTTTGACTCTGATGGAAGACCGAAATCTGGACGTTGAAAGTCTTTTTCCTCCTGTGTCTCCTCATACCTATCTGACTCCCCCTCATCGTTGTGTTTGGGTTCGTCTAACGACTGGGTCTAACGGCTGCTCTAGCTGTCTAGTGTCACTACTCTCCCCCTCAGATTCCTCGTCGTCCCATCTGACTTCTCTGGGTGGGTGAGCATCCTTACCAACTATATTGTGGTTAAAGCGTACATTCCGTACATTTGTTATGATCTTTCGACCATCCCAAACTCGGTAAAGTTCCTTGAATACATCGTACCCAAGCAACATTACGCGTTTCCCCCTATAGTTGCCTTTGCCAACCTGCTTCCCTAGACATACATACATACCTTCAAAGCTTCAGCTTCCTTGCCCTGTCCTATTTCCTTCAGCTCTTCTTCACTCCATGGACTCTGTATTTTTTTCAGCGAGCGCTGCCACACATTCATGTATAAGCCAGGCTGGTTGAATTATTACACAGTAATGATTTTGTATTTATTATTTAAATACCTGCTTCCTTGTGGTTTTTTGCTTCCTTGCCTTTTTTACTTTCCCCTTGTTGCTTTCTCCGGGGCAGCACAGTAGTACCTGTCGAGTGAGATAGCGGCTGCACCACGTCCTCTCTGTCGCTGGAAATGTGAGTTCTGTGAGCATTGTCTTCGCTTGCTACGGCACACGCGAATTTCCCGTTGGGTGTCTTGCACACACTAGCGCCGCCAGAGCTTGGTCCGTTGGGTGTGTGGAACACGCTTGCGCTGCTAGGACTCTGTGAATAATTCGCCGATTCAACAACCTCACTATCGCTGGAAATAACCCCTCCAGGCACTTTGGCAACTAGACTCGTTGGAGGAAATTGTTTGCTTGGTAGCACACTGGCAGCATTTTCCTGCCTTTCTACGACACGTGCGCCTTTCCCCCTGGGTGTGTTGTACATATCGACGCTGGCAAGACCTTGCAAGCGATTCTCACCTTGACGGGAGATGGTGGTACTAGTGTCAAGATCTGCTTGTAACCAGCGGCACATCCGTTCTCGGAATTCCATAATGTCTTTTTGCCACTTAAAACATATTGCTTCCCTCACTCTCTGTCAATCATAGTCAAGTCAAGTTTGCACATTTGCCAACACGTCACAATAGACCTGCTGATTCCAGATCACAGGCTGGCCCACGTGGTCCCTAGCGTAGTTCAATATTCTTTCAAGGAAAAACAACGTCATAGCCAGTCGTCCCTGTTGTGTTCCTCTATCACCTGATTGCAGGCCAAGCAGCACATCACATAATTATAATGCAATTCATGTTTATTTACTGTGTGCAGGTAGGTAAGCATCTGCGTGTATGTACACCTGGGCCCTCTCGTAAGGCATCGTTGTGAAATCCACGTGATTCGCATCAGGCACGCTCAGCTTTAAGTACCTGAACCAAGAATTCATGAATTCTCTGATCTGCTTGCTGTAGAAGTTCAGCTTTGCGTTTGACATCCCTGTAAAGGACGGACAGAAAAATAGCCAGGGCGTCAGTAATTCATTAGTCATGCCAGTGCCAGTAGCCCCAGCCATTCTTGCCTGCCTCATTGCGAGATCATATGGTGTGGGAACAAGGCACAGGCCTATCGTGTACTTTGCCATCATGTTATTGTGTATCGCGAACACGACTGCTTCCAGTTTCTTCCAGCTGCGTCACACACAGTCTCCAATAACTGTGATGTCGCTATTCCCAAACACATTTACCTTTCTGCTCTTGCCGTGTCAGGGTCACTTACCGTTGTTTCGCCCTGTCTGTTCAAGGGAAGCATCCACGACGGGCCTTGCATCATACGAAAAGCATTCTGCCATTCCACGGTTTCCACGATGTCGCAGCAGTTCAAGGGCATCACAAACACAGATCCAGGGCAGTCTTTTTGCAGGTGTTGGTTCAACAGGTGCCTGACGACTTCAAGTCGCGGATTACCTTTCAAAGCGTCCTGTTCACGTCAGCATGTACATACATCCAACACGGTACAGTTGCATCATTTAGTTGTTACCAGTAAATCTAAATGAGATATCAGCGCAGACGGGAATTCTGTAGACAATTGACTGTTGCTTGATATTGTTGGTAGAGCCCAACCTCCAGTTCCTGCTGCCGCGTGTGTTGGTCCTTCCGCCAAATTCTTGCTTCCTGTTAACGCTTCAGATGTTGTTACCGGTGCGATGTTCCTCGTCTCAACGTCAGCAAAAAAACTTTCGGTGACCTCTCGCAAGAAAACCTTATTAGATGATCTAGATTCAAGCTGCAAGACTTCTCGTGGTAGTGATTTACTTGCCTCACCTCCACGCAACAAGCAACACAGACATAGGAGTCGCCTTGTGTCTGTTTTAATCGCATTGCATGTGCATGGCAAACCGTGCGCTTTGACATCTTTGTACGTCATACTGTTGCCCACCTCCACGTCATAAACCCTGAAGAAAGCCGTAATTGTGTGCAGATCCTCGGGGACATCTGCTCTCCATTTTACGTGTGGAAAGCGTATACCAGAAGTTATCGATGCAGCTTGCAGGAATTCTTTTGCAATCTTCGTCTGAGATTTGGAACGTTTGCTGAGCTTTTTCGGATCTCATGCGCAGGATCCAATAGAACATTTCCAGTGATTGGAAGATCGCGGCATCGGTAAACTCTAACATTTTCGAGTGATGATATTCGTCAGCGCAGGAGAAACACATTATTTTCTCTTGACCACACCCGTTCCCGACACAGTACGCGCAGTAGGCCGATACATGAAGAATAGAGTGGCACGCCCAACAGCGTTTTAGTTTGGCACCATTACTAGACCTAGATTCCTTGCAATGAGTGCAGCGATATGCGGGAATCTCATTCCCGTGGCAGTTCTTGGCATCCATGCTAGCGCCGCTTTCGCTACTTTCGTTGCTTCCTCCGGTCGAGACATGGCCACCCCCCGTCGAGAAACCATCGTTCTCACTACCTGTACTCTCACGTCCACTGAAGAAACTACTGTCATCAGCGCTTGCACTCCAGACACTGTCATTGGCGCTTCTATTTTCCACCTGATTACCAATAACCAATGTTGAGTTGCATTTATATTCCACACATACACTAGCAATACAGTATGTCAAGGCAGTTCTAGTAGTCACGTAGAGTAAGTATTAGTCAATATTAAATCCGGTAATTTTCCCTTTTGTGTACAGGTAGCAAGAATGGTTTTATAATAGTATCGTACAACACCTAGGTTGTTGTATGCACTAATTTTTTGTAATAGTCTAGCCTCAGCGAATGTGATTGACCTTGGAATTGTTATCCATAGTGTTTTTCTTCCTCCTCTTGGTCGTTGTCGCAGCACCTGTAGATGCTTTTGTGTTTGACCTTAACAACCAGCGTGTCGTTGTTTTCGCTTGCTGATCATCATCTGGGGGGTTTTGATGTGAGTATGTGTCCTTCCTATTATTACATCCGCTCATCACGTTTTTTTTCCAGACTAACGTCGTGTGCTGGCGTGTCGTTCTTTTGTTATGGTCAGTACTTTTTATGCTTGTGGTGGTTCCATTGTTTGGCTTCCTTACACGCGTCACGGTCGTTCCAGATGGGGGCTGATGTTGTAACCTTGCCTTGGCCTCCCCAACTTCGTAAGACGAACAAGAGGAAGAAGAGGAAGAAGAGGAAGAAGAGGAAGAAGAGGAAGAAGAGGAAGAAGAGGATGGAGAGAATGAAGAGGAAGAAGTGGATGAAGAGTAAGAAGAGGAAGACACAGGAACAAGAGGTGGAGGCAGAGAAGGCAGGGGAACAAAAGGAACAAGGAGAGGAAGGGGAGGAAGAGCATTACGAGACAGACAAGAATCGGGAAAAGGAGAAGAACAATATGGAGCAGAGGGGCCAGGAGCCGAAGTAGTTTTAGAAGAAAAAGAAGACAAACAAGAAAAAGAAGAAGGAAAAGAAGAAGGAAAAGAAGAAAAAGAAGAAGAAAAAGAAGAAGAAGAAGAAGAAGAAGTGAAAGAGGATGAAGAGGAAGAAGAGGAAGAAGAGGAAGAAGAGGAAGAAGAGGAAGAAGAAGATGATCTGGAAGATCTGGAAGAAGAGGAAGAAGAGGAAGAAGAGGAAGAAGAGGAAGAAGAGGAAGAAGAGGAAGAAGAGGAAGAAGAGCAAGAAGAGGAAGAAGAGGAAGAGGAAGAACCGGAAGAAGCGAAGACATCAAAGCAGCACAGCACCACAATGTGCAACCCCCTATCCGAAGCATTTATCCACTGCTTGATCTTTTGCATCAAAGTTGGCAACAGAGATGTGTTACACAATTCTAACAAAGCCTGTTGTGCTTGTAGTCGCAGAAAATGTTGCTTCTGACCAGCCTTTTTGGTCCATCTCGTTGTGATCTGTTCCTGAATATCCTGAAGAAACTGTTGTGCACAGTTTTCATAGTCCACATTCAGTACGGCTTTCTTCTGTGACGTCATTTTCCGAAAAGATTGTCCAATCGCAGCCAGTGCATGCCCAACATACAACAAACAATCTACGTTGTGCTGTTGCTTTGCATTGTCTGGGACATTAATAAGTTTCTGGAAAGCTTGTGCAGTTGACTGCTTTGCAAAACCACTCAACACGTCAGCGCATAGCTCATGCAAACTATTGACAGTTTCTCCCTCGTAGAGGAACCCGTACACAGGATCAATATGTAAACACCAGAAATAGTAACTCGCATCTGTCTCGTATACTAGGATCATGGTGGCCACAAAGTGCGCAGGGATACTAACTGGCCATGCCAGAACTCTCCAAGGATGATCTGAAGCTAAACATAACGACCTGATGAGGTCCATCCTCATGAATGATTTGTTAAAGCCAGTCTTGTTCTGATCACCAGACGCAGTCACATGCTTCTCGTAAACCGGGAAAATCTTTAAGCCGGAGCTGACAGGAAATAGATAATCGTTGCTGGTGTACAGGTCTTTATCCAGACGCTGCAGCAATAACAGCGTAATGTTGTCATCCAGGAATTTTGTCGGTGAGTTCAGTTCCTTCAGATACTTGCTACTCATAACAATGCTAGTCTGCGTCTGAGACGCAAGGTGTAACCGAACCTGCAATGAACCTCCCTTGTTGCTCGCTTGACTCTCTGCTTGTCGCAACACACGTAACAAGTTCTCCAGGGACAGGAAGTGGTCAGTACTCGCTGTAGCAGAACGTGCCTCTGAAGTCGTCCAAGTGTCGCACTGCATGGGAGTAGGCACAGTGTAGAAAACAGCGATGCGGTGCAACGGAGTCTTCACAGCTTCGTTCCTGGCTCCTGCCCGCGAGCGGCAAGTACCTCTGGAGCATGGAAATTGTGCAGGCAGTTCCGTGCCAGGCAGAATGTTGTGGAATGTGCTGCTTAGCTTCTTTCTATGTTCCTCGCAAAACAGTGGTCTCGCACATGTAGGACAGAAGACACTGCTGCGTGTAATTAAGATTTCGCGGCAGCAGCACAAGTGCTCCCTCTGCTCCCTCACCTGCTTGTCAATACCAAGCAAGCACAATAGTTGTAACGCATTTGCATGAAGGACAACTTTTGGTAACAAGCTACCATTCTTACGAATTACTATCCTGTACGGCCAAAAACCTTTACTTACACACATTCACAATATGCAGAACAACAATTAATGAAAAAAATAATTATTTCATAGATACTGCCCTTGCAATTTGTCCAAGTATATCCTATCCAATTGAAGATACATTATAGGTTTTCATAGATACTGCCTGTCCAAGTATATCCTATCCTATTGAAGATACATTATAGGTTTTCGCAATTTGTCGTGTTCAATTAGCGAGCATCAGAACAATTAAATCCAACTTGTGTTGTGATTTGTTGTGTTCAATTAGCGAGCATCAGAAAAATTCAATCCAGCTTGTGTAGTGATGACGTGATCATTGTAGCAGGTTGTGAGAGAAATTTATTATCATTTCTGTGCTTGTCTTGACGTGATCAGCGATTTTGTGCTAAACTATTCCCGTCCATGGAACCATGTAACTGCATCGTTTGCTATTGTCTTGAGTGTCACCTCGAGGGACGGCGCAGGGACACACAACAACTTTGTCATAAACACTTCTTGGATACGCCATGAGGCTGCTCGTATTTTCGTTGACGGGACGAGTGCTTCCAGAGCACTTTCAACGTGCCGCCATACACGTTCTACGGTTTTGTTGTGAACTTCCCCTCTCTTACTTTGGTCGAACTTTCCTGTGATGAATGCTTGTAGTGACAACCAGAACACAACGTGCTGCTCCCTCAAATCGTTATCCACCTACACAAACATCCGTCCTTATATTATTATTATTATTATTATTATTATTATTATTATTATTTAGGGAGTACATAGGCCATCGGTCCTTTCCATGGGCTGATTGGTATAAAGCTCCTAGAGTAATGTTATATGCCGTCACTTCCTTTATTCCACCGATTGGTGTGGAGACTTTCCTTATGGAATGGAGGACTGGATGCACATGGCCTTTTGGCTCAGCAATTGGCAGGAGATACACTATACACTATTATTATTATTATTATTATTATTATTATTATTATTATTATTATTATTATTATTATTATTATTATTATTATTATTATTATTATTGGACACCGTGATAGCCCAGTGGTCAAGTTCTACCATCTGGGCCCTGTCGCCAGTTCGATTCCCGTCGGTGCCACCAGTATTTTCATTGAACATACCGGTCTATTTCTGGACCAGTATTTTCATTGAACATACCGGCCCGTCTGGAAGTGTTGGAACTGCCCTTGCGGGGGTGTCATTAGAGCTTATCGTCAATTCTTCGTACTCCCCTCACGGGTGAGACGATGGAGGCGCATGTGCAGAAATGCATCAGCCATTGACAGAGAAGCACTATTATTATTATTATTATTATTATTATTATTATTATTATTATTATTATTATTATTATTATTATTCTTATTTTGGGGGGCACCAATACATGGTTGGGTGTCACCGCCACACGGCGGGGTTGGGGCCGTTGGCAGCTTGTTATGAGGGGTACATAATCAGTGCTCCACTGATTCATGAGACGGAAACTTTTACTGAGAGAAGCTCTCTCACCACGCTCACGGCTCTTGGCTCGGGGTGGCCTCTGGTATCACTCGGGGTGCGGGGGGTGGGGGTTATCTGAGGGAGGGGGTTGGGCTCAGTGGGCCACTGGACAGGTTGGTTAACTAAACTACTGTCGGTATGAGTGGGAATGAAGGCGACAGGCTCCACACATTTCCACAAGCCTTGAAATCACTCAACTGCCACAGTAGCGACTGCCTGGACGCGGGGCTCCTGACTCACCCTCTCTCCCAGAACCCCTCGTGCTCACTTTGCGGATGCCATGGGGATGCTCTGGCGGAGGGTCGGGACGTGTTGGGTGCATGTGACCGGGCCTGTCACTTAGTGTTCTCGGTAGATGACTCTTTTGTAGCTTCTATCGGACGCAGGGTGGCTTGCCACGACACCTCAATGATGCATAGTACGTCACGTCTCTGACCTGGTTACGGGGGCGGGTAACTGAGGCGGGTTCCTGAAGGCTGGTTACGGAAGCTATGTTATTGTTGTTGGGTTCCTGGCTGCTATGTCATTGTTGTTGGGTTCCTGGCTGCTATGTTATTGTTGTTGGGTTCCTGGCTGCTATGTTATTGTTGTTGGGTTCCTGGCTGCTATGTTATTGTTGTTGGGTTCCTGGCTGCTATGTTATTGTTGTTGGGTTCCTGGCGGCGTACATGTTTATGCTTTTTTAAGGGTTGAGCTTTAAATAACCCCACTCGGGTCTTCTTTTATCGAGCTCACCACTCGGTGGATGGAGGCCTGGGGTAGACTTATACGATGTTTTTGATGCTAGGTTCCGTCTCCAGGGATTCGACTGGCATCGCTGCTTTGCCTCACCGCACTGCCTCACCCACACATCCACGCTGGCACACTGTTTCTCCTCTTGCTCTTGTACCTATGCCGTACACAGCTATGAGCTCACGCCGATGAGTGGTTGTGACGAGGTGCACCCAGCTGGATTGCGGGCGAGCCACGGCGGCCTCGATTTCGCTCGCTCTCTCTCTCTCTCTCTCTTTTTTTCTTTTTTTTTTTTTTTTTTTTTTTTCTTTTTTTTTTTTTTTTTTTTTTTTTTTTTTTTTTTTTTTTTTTTTTTTTTTTTGTTGTTGCTTTGCTTTGCTTTGCTTTGGGCGAGGCCTAGCTTTCACATGGGCGGGCTGAGCCTATGAGGGGCGCACGATAAGCGTTCCATTGATTTATGAGATGGGTCCCAATTACTGAGAGTAACTCATGTGAGTTGCTCATCATACTCATGGCTCTTGGCTCGGGGTGGCCTCTGGAATCACAAGGGGTGGGCA
Source organism: Paulinella micropora (assembly GCA_019918135.1). Taxonomy (NCBI): domain Eukaryota; phylum Cercozoa; class Imbricatea; order Euglyphida; family Paulinellidae; genus Paulinella; species Paulinella micropora. Next base: position 60,008 of record WBZZ01003780.1, on the reverse strand, counting down.
CTGGGGGAGGGGGTTGTGTTCAGAGGGTCACCGCGAAGGATGGTCAACCAAACTACTGTCGGTCGGAGTTTGTACGAAGGCGAGAGGCCCTACACCTTACCACAAGCCTTGAAACGACTAAATGACCAAAGTAACGACGGACCGGAGCGGGGCTCCTGGCTCACCCTCTCTCTCAGCACTCTTCGTGCTCATCCTGCGGATGCCATGGGGTTGCTCTGGCGGAGGGTTATGGGGTGGTGGGTACACGTGCACGGGCCTGTCACTCTGTGCTCTCGGTATATGACTCACTTGCAGCGTTTATCGGACGCAGGGTGGTTTGCCACGACACCTACCTCGATGATGCACAGCGGGTCTGCCTCGTGCCTGGTTACGGATGCAGGTGAGTGTTTGTGTGTATTCCTATACATACGTACACGTATGCTTTTTAAGGGTTGAGCTTTAAATAACCCCACCTGGGTCCTCATTTATCGAGTTTACAACTCGATCAATGCGGCACCGGGGTCCCATACCACTTATGTCAGGTTCTTATGCGAAGAGCGCGGCCGCTAGTGCTGGCCCTATGGGTCAAGGCGGTAATCCTTCAGGTTTAGACGTTCCCCGTGGGAGTGCGCCTGCGGGTGGCGATGGCTACTCGGCCGGGGTGGGGTGGTCGAGTGCTCGCGTACCTGACGGGCAACCTGAATCACGTAGAGCCAGCAATCCTGCTGCATCTCGATCACCCTCCCCAACCTCGGAAGAGAAGTCACGTCCGGAAAGGTCTGGTCACGGCGTGTGGCAAGCGGTACCGCCACCGAGGAGGTGGCGGAGGAAGGTACGAAATGAGCTGGATAAGAGATGTTGCATAGTATGGGGGCTATCGCATGTCTCTCAGACAGTGGTCATGGCGCGAGAGCTCCAAATTCTCGGTCTCGGGGAAGTCGAGGTGGAATTCGCGGGCAGAGGTAGTGGGCGACATTTGCGGATTAAATGTGCGTCTTGTGAGGAGGCGGAGAAGATGGTGCGGCTGCTGCGGGAGCGTAAGTTCTTCACGGGAAAGGTTCACGTTGCGACGGGTAGGACTTTCCGGGAAAGAGAGAAGCAGCGGGCTGCACGGGGGGGTGCCCAGTATGTAGAGATGCAGAGGGAGCTTCGCAAGCAGGGATTTGGCTACTGGGTGCTCGACGTGGAAGTCGACGAGCCCCAGGGCGAAGCCTCAAGCGGTGAATCTCCCTTGGCGGAGTGGGGCGAGATGCGGGAGCTGGAGGAGCTGGGGCGGAGGGTGCAGGATGGGCCGTGGAGGGCTCCAGGCGGGCTCAACCGAAGCGCAGGCATCGGCATCAGCTTCGTTCTTCCCAATTTGTGAAAGGCTTCCCACTGAGGGTGGCCTCACATAATTGGCAAGGCAAAGTGGGTGCGGATAGCCCAGGCTTTGGGGAATGGCCGGAGCACTACAAGGAGCGAGGCTGGGTGATCGTCGGAGTCCAGGAGCACAACCTATCGTCGCAGAAGGTGGAGAAGCTCCAAGTCTACGGCTTCGCAGTCCTCGGCAAAGCGGCTGCAACTGGTGCGGGCTCGCGTCTCTTGGGGGGGTCTTGACGTTGGTGGCCAACTATCTGGCACCGTGCGCTACCATTGTACAGGCGCCTGTTCCACACCCACAGCAATTGTGGGTGAGGCTGTCGTCTGGGAGCGCGACGGCGTCGGATGTGTTCGTCGGCAACGGCTACTTCCCCAAGAAAATCAACGAGAGGAATCTATTGCAGCCTATGAGGCGTGGCAGGCGGCCGTCTCCTACTTCGCCACCAAAGGTCATGTGGTTACGGTTGGTGATGCTAATGCTAAGCTGGGGCCCGCCAGAATAGCGCGGGAGGAGGGAGTGGTGGGCCTCTTTGGCGAGATAGATGGGAGGGGTAGAGGGGTTAGGAGTGAGAATGGTGAGTTGCTGGCTGCGATGCTTGTTGCCACGGGGTTGCGCAATCTCAGTGGGTTTTCGCAACCACGGGGGGACAAATATTGGTGGTCTAGGCAGGAAAATGTAGGTGGACGAAGCCATCTACTGGATTACATCTGCGTCTCTTCCGAGCTGGCGGAGGAGGCAAGCTTCGGCGTCGACGAGGTAGACCTTGATACCGACCACAAAGCTGTGTGGGCGGAACTGGTCTGGGGGGGACAGCCACCCCCCAAAAAGCAGGTAAAGAGGTACAAAGCATTCAAGGCAGAGCGCTTGATAGGCAGGGTAGTTGAGGGTAAGGAGAGTGAGCTGTCTAAGCTTAGGTTGAAATACGACGAGACCTTTGCAGCTGGTATATCGGGGCTGTTGCCAGATGGCCTCCCAGACCTATCAGCAGTGGAGGACCCGGATGAGCTTCAGCAGGAGGTAGATAGGGTCGCTAGCTTAGTGGTCCGAGCTTTCACGGGCGCAGCCGTGAAGGTCTTGGGAGTTCGGGTGATTAGGCCAGGGTTTACTAATGCATGGTTTGATGAGAGTCTTAGGGAAGCGATTGCGCGACGGAGAGAGGCATACGGCCTCTGGCGAAGGAATGAGGCCAACCGAGAGGCCTGGCAAAGATATAAAGAAGCGAGGAAGGCGGTCAGAAGGTTATGCAAGGAGAAGAAGGAGCAAGCGTGGAAGCGGGTCCAGAATGACACCGCTGCCAACTTCAGGAGCGCTACCATGGCCACGTGGAAGCTGGCAAAGCGTTTGGGCGGGGTTCGGCGGTCGAACGCTTCTGCTCCTGTTCGGAAGCCCGATGGCACTCTGGCATGCACACTCCGGGAAAAACTACAAGAATGGGAAGAATACCGCCGACGTATGGTGGTCCCCAAAGAAAACCAGTTTTTGGAGGATGCATGTGTAGAGGAAGTCGGTTCCGATGAGGAAGCAGCGCGGATTGAGCCCGAGCGGAAGGCCCGCGAAACCTTCCAGTATAACGACAACCTGCGCGACCAATTCGAGGCCATGGCGCAAGCCGAGGAGATCCGGACTGAGACGGGCCCGCTGGACTATGATTACACCGAGAAGGAAGTGGAGCTCTGCCAGGAAAATCTCCAGAATCACAAAGCGTGCTCACCGGATAAGATCAAGAACGAGATGCTCAAGTACGGAGGCACGCGGATTGTGAGCTTTCTGGTGCGCTTCTTCAACTGGTTGAAATCGTGCGAATACACCCCCAGCGACTGGGGCAAAGCGATTATCGTCAACATCCCAAAAGGAGGCGACCCAACCGATCCGGAAAATTGGAGAGACATCGCGATTCTGAGCTGTCTGGGTAAGATGTATCTGTCCCTTATGGCGGCGAGGCCTACGGCTTTCATCGATCAGCCGGGCAGGCTTCGCCCAGAGCAGGGTGGATTCCGGCCAAAACGTAGTACGGGGGACCAGATTTTTGTCCTTAAGGAGCGTCTGCGCCTTAGACAACAAGCTGGCCTCCGTTCTTTCGTTTTGTTCGTGGATCTGAGAAAGGCATTCCCTACGGTTTGGCGGGCCGGGTTGTTTCAGAGGCTAACCCAGATGGGGGTACAGGGCAAGTTCTATCGCATTCTGCGGCGTTTTTACAGAAGAACGTCATCGCGAGTGCTAGTCGATGGCGAACTCACTGGTGAAGTGCTGGAAGAGATGGGAGTTCAGCAAGGGTCGCCGTTGTCACCGTCGCTGTTCAACGTCTTCATGGATGAGCTAACGGTCCGAATCGCGAAAGAGTTGGAGATCGAGGACCTCAACCGCATCGAAGACATACGGACCCTGCTTTACGCCGACGACGTTGCGGTAATTGCGCATAGTGTCACGGAGCTTCAACAGATTGTAAATGTCGTGGCGACATTCGTGGAGGACTATCGGCTTGAAATCAACCTGAAACCGGGCAAGACGGAAGTCATGCCGATATACGGGCACGCCAAGTCAAAAAAGTCGCCCCCATGCGTGAGGTTCCGGGGCAAGGTTCTCAACGTCACCGACCACTACAAATACCTGGGAGTTCTGCTCACGGACACCCTCTCCGATAAACCGCAAGCGAAGCGGGCGGCGGAAATCACTGTAGCGGGAACGGCTGCCTACTACCCCCTCTGGATTGCCCATGAAGTTCCAGCGCGTCTTCGGCTGATGAATTGGCAGCAAATGGTTGGCGCAAAGTTGCTTTACGCATCGGCTTTTTGGGGATCTGCCGGGCGCCAACAAGCTGAGTAAGCTGGAGGGCGCGTTGGTAGCGCCCCTGCGGGTCATCTTGGGTGTTGGTACGCGCACAAGCGGCTGCATCACCAGGGGTTTAGGCCGCACGCCGAGTTTTAGCATCCTTGCCAAGGCGGCCCGGCTTCGGTTCCTAGGGCGCATCGAGTTACTGGGCAACACAGCGCTAACACGCAGGCTTTACAACACGGGTCGGTGCAAATGGAAGGAAGATACGGAAAATTTGATCTTAGCAGATCACAGGCTGCGGGAGGGCTTGGATGCGCTCAAGCGGGTCGTGAACGAAGATGGCACGGTAGATGATAAGGACTGGCGGGCCGCTCTGGCGAACTGGAACGAGGTGGTAAAGCAATGGTCTGTCCGGCAGGAAGTAGCTGGCTGGGAGCGGCAGGCTAAGCCCTCTGATGGGCTTAGGGTGCTGCTTAGCCAGATGTCTTCCCGCTCTGCTTTCCCACGTTGGCGGGCGCTGGAGGGGGGAAGTCACAACCTTATCAGAAGGCGATTGTTGAGCTGCAACAATCGCCTTGGCCTCTACCGATCCAAATTTGGCTCATGCTCGCCGGACTGCTCAAGCTGTTTCGCCTTGTGTGGCACTGAGGTTAACGAGTCGTTACGTCACTTCCTGCTGCATTGCCCAACGTTTGCGAGCTCTCGTGAGGCACTGTTTAAGTTTATCGATGAGGCGCAAGCCCGGCAGCCCCTCATGCTGAATCGAGGAGGGCTTTATCACAGGGAACTGCGGGAGGCAGAGGAGGAGATGAGGCTCTTCAAAGAGGAATGGCTGAAGGGGGAGGATGAAAAGATGGCGGCGATGCTCGGCGTTTTGTTTATCCCTGTCCCAGAAGAGGTGGAGGAGGAGTTAGGAAGGTTTGTTGCCACCATCTGGAAGGAGTGGGAGGAGTTGGAGGCGCAGACCAGGGAGGCAGAGGGGGCGGAGGAGGAGGAGGAGGTGATCGACCTCACGGTCGTTCAGGAGGTGGGTAGAAGGAGGGGAAGGCCTAGTCAGGTAGAATGTCTGGCTAGATCTGTTGTAGGTGGAGGTCAGCGCAGCGTCGCGGACTTCTTCTCGGCAGATAACTCCTCTCACTCCTTGCACCCACTTGCACATGCACAGCACGCTCATTTGCACATTGCACTGCCAGTCGAGTCTTTGGAGCGGAGCCGCGTCACCGAACGGTCCCGTGCTACCAATGCAGGCACATGTCCGACAGGATCAAAGGCCAATTGACTGATAAGTCTATTATTATTATTATTATTATTATTATTATTACTATTATTATTATTATTACTATTATTATTATTATTATTATTATTATGGACACCGTGATAGCCCAGTGGTCAAGTTCTACCATCTGGGCCCTGTCGCCAGTTCGATTCCCGTCGGTGCCACCAGTATTTTCATTGAACATACCGATCCGTCCGGACCAGTATTTTCATTGAACATACCGGCCCGTCTGGAAGTGTTGGAACTGCCCTTGCGGGGGTGTCATTAGAGCTTATCGTCAATTCTTCGTACTCCCCTCACGGGTGAGACGATGGAGGCGCATGTGCAGAAATGCATCAGCCATTGACAGAGAAGCACTATTATTATTATTATTATTATTATTATTATTATTATTATTATTATTATTATTATTATTATTATTATTATTATTATTTAGGGAGTACATAGGCCATCGGTCCTTTCCATGGGCTGATTGGTATAAAGCTCCTAGAGTAATGTTATATGCCGTCACTTCCTTTATTCCACCGATTGGTGTGGAGACTTTCCTTATGGAATGGAGGACTGGATGCACATGGCCTTTTGGCTCAGCAATTGGCAGGAGATACACTATTATTATTATTATTATTATTATTATTATTATTATTATTATTATTATTATTGCCCTGTCGCCAGTTCGATTCCCGTCGGTGCCACCAGTATTTTCATTGAACATACCGGTCTATTTCTGGACCAGTATTTTCATTGAACATACCGGCCCGTCTGGAAGTGTTGGAACTGCCCTTGCGGGGGTGTCATTAGAGCTTATCGTCAATTCTTCGTACTCCCCTCACGGGTGAGACGATGGAGGCGCATGTGCAGAAATGCATCAGCCATTGACAGAGAAGCACTATTATTATTATTATTATTATTATTATTATTATTATTATTATTATTATTATTATTATTATTATTATTATTATTATCGGTGTTGTACCAGTCGGTATCGATGCAGGAGGAGCACTAGCTGGAAGAGTGCTGGTTGGAGGCAGCACAAGACCTGTAGGTACTCCAGGCACACCAGGAGCAGCAATCGAAACAGGTAAGTAGTTTACGTATACTTCCAAAGGAATGATAGTACACAGCTGATTCCAGAGAGCTATCTGTTGAGCTGCAGAGCCTGTGTGTCCCAAGTAATCCTGGTAGATGTGATTGGTCGTCACGTTGGGGTTACACATCAGCTTGAGGGCCGGAGTCGGTACCAGTGGTAGATGTAACAAATTTGTTTATTTATCTTTTATTGCTTTGAGTAGAATGTTACGGTATTCACCAGAGTAAGTGGTAAAGATGTCTTCCTTAAACTGCGTAGATTGAGTCCAGGAGAGGTCCGTAGTGAGAGGAATTGACTTTCCTTCTTCAACTTCTTTCTGAAATTTCTTCTCAGAAGGCAAGAGACCATGGTAGACGCCCAGGATGGTAAACGAATCCAGACCATTCCTCTTATGTTCCCGAAGGCGTGCCTGAGGATCGTCGTGGCGTGAGTTGGCGAACATCGTAGGTAACCAGGAGTGAGCCAGGTAGCGTAGGTACACGTAGAGTGCGTTGAGTGCAGTGAAAAGGATGAATTCACTGTGTGATAGAAGGGTGATTCTAACACAAACAAAACCAGACACATACTGTGTTGGTTGGCTGCATAGAGTGTAGAAGAGCAGAGATATGACACAAAAATGCAGAGACAGGTGAACGATCTGTCTCACATATGTGGTTTGGGTTACCTCTGATATCCTACTTTCGTTGAGTAGTACCTTCCTTGTGGGAGGTGCTTTCAAATCGATCTGTCGACAGAACACACATAACTCTTTATGTGCAGTCACGGTTTCCACTTGAAAGGAAAATTCGAATTGTGAGTTTGGACACAACACTAAGGGGTAATTACACCGTCAACGAACTCAGCATATTAAAGAACTCTATGGCTGCATACAATCCTGACTCCATGAGAGCAGGTGAAATAAGTAAATAGCAGAGAGGTCACTTCGTGTATTTACGTAGGTTTCCGAGTAGTACTGGTTTGCAGACTTGGTTGCAACGTACGAGCGTAGGTGAACGTAAATTACGAGTTAGTTTGCATACGCAAGCTTGAAGACATATACAGTACTTGAAGAACTGCGTTCAAGTAAAAATAAAGTTCAAGTCTTTGTGAATAGTTGTGGATTCAAAGTTTTTGCATTTTTGTGTTAAATTGCAGGCAAATGGTCAGTGCGATCCTTCCCTTTTTAGTCACTTGTCCGCAAATTTACAGTCTCCTGTGTCAATTCACGGGAAATTAGGGGAAAAAGTAATAGAAAGGGGGAAAAAGGTAATTGCTGGAAAAACTTTGAATTAATAGTTTGAAGTCATTTCAAGGCTGAACGGAATCGAAAACTAGTTAGTGAAGTCGAAACCGTCGTGCAGAGTAGAATCAGGCTAACGATCCCGGCGGTCAAAAACACTGACTCTGAGTAGTCCGGATGTCAACTTAAGTGTAGCGGTTTTGGCAGGTCACGTTAAAGTGCTCAGTCTGATACTCAGCTGCCTTCCCACGGGATGACGACGACAGCATACCGTGCTCGTCGATCCTTTTTGAATTTTCCTGTTGAAGGCGGCCTACTGCCTTTCGTTCTTTTCAGGTACTTGAAGTGCAAGATGATCTGATTAACATATGTATTTTTACCCCCCCCCCCACCTTGGGGTCTTTAGTGGATTCGCTGGTTTAAAATAATAAAACATCAGATCATCCTGATTCAGAATCTGCAATCAATTTTAAATTATTTTTAGTAGTTTTGACAAACAAAGCATTTGAAGTTGTGAAAAAGTCACCATTTCTTGTGGAAAAAATTTCGGAAACTTTTTCAAAAAGACAGGTCGGGCCGTAATTTTTCCCCTGTAAAAAAATGGTTTGCAACCACGATTATGATTAAAAAATCTGTTTTTGCTTGTTATTTTCTTAGCTTTTGAAACATCGAACGTTATACAATGCATCTCGATAAATAATTTGATCGAATTTTGAGAAAATTTCGACATCTCTGAGACACACAGAGTCGGCCGGAAAACAGTCCCTTAAGGGCAGCTGAACAAGCAAATAAAAATTTATTTCTAAAACAATTGACGGTCCTACAGCTCCTAAATAGGTTGGGGGAGTCCTAAAACACTATATCTTCAAATCTACGTAGTTTTTGCTGAAAAATCACACGAAATCCAAAAGAAAAATGCTCAAAACTTTTTTGACATTCCAACATCTTGGACTTGCATGCCTCCAGGAACGAAGCAGACACTTCTCTATTTCAATATTTTTGTATCTATCGTAAGTGTATGTCAGTGAGACATGATTACACTAAAAAAACTGTAGGAGCAAGTCCAGGAAAAAATGTACATGCATGTGTAGGTCAGACAGGTGAAGTTGTGAAAAGCCACTTTTTAGTTTGTAGCTTCTAGGTAAAATAAACAAAAATCCTTTGGTGGAGCTTTAGTTTATGGTTATGAAAGACGATTCCAATACTTGAAATTCTTAACACTGATTAATACTAAGATGTATATGTCCCCAAAACCAGAAAAATGCTGGTTTTGTGATTTTGAGTTTTTGCCTTCCACAGATATTTACAGATTACATAAAGTTGGAGAAATACGTTTAATGATAATAAAAAATGATTCACCTATTCACCTATGCAAGAAATAATACTCAAGCTACAAAATATGAGATTTTCGTGTTTCGATAAAAAAATTAGGTGGTTTTCTCCTAGCTGGTTTGTGGCCTACAAGTAAAATTATCAAGAAATATTTTGTACAAGTAATCGAAAACACTCAAGATTACTATGTATATACTTGGATAGCTTTAACATGCTTTGTGGTAAAAGAGAGCTGATTCACTCAGGGAACCCTTTCCTCTGACATCTTTTCCTAGACCGGCCGGCCCGACACCCACCACAAAAATGATTGAGTTCCCGGGATTTTTTTCTAAAAATGATGTCAAAAACACTAAAAACCCAGGAAACTAATGCTTCTGAACTACTGCTCCTTTTTTCAAAAGGGCTGTAGATTCAGAAAGATCACATTCTATATTACTGCTCACCAAACTATCGTGAATTATAGACAAAAATTTGCATAATAATTTTTGTAATGCGCAAAACACAAAACTTTTAACCATTATAAAATTTGAATTTCAAATGATTTTTTTTTGTTTTTTTCAGCTGGCAGTAGATCACATCGTGATCTTTATATACAACAAAAAAGTGTGATTAGAAAAATGTTAAAAACTCGAAAAGTTATAGTTGCATCCGTTTTAGACCCCACTACAACGCCCTAAAAAACATATGAGCTTGTCACGAGTCGCGCAGAGGTAGCAACTCAATGCTACATAACCTGGCGCGGTTAGACCACCATTAATAAAGCAGATCATCTATCTTAGCAACTACACTTGACACGCAACACTGTCAACATTTTAATAAGAAGAGGCGCCAACAATCAAATCGACCGTCAGGATCAAGAGTAATGGCCTGAACGATACGGTCCGATACAGTTACCCGATACGGCCGGTCCGTAACTATTAATTAATTTCAATCATAGTTCCAACAAAACTGAATTAAATGATTTAAACTGCAAAAGGGCACACTACGCCAACCCCGTGCTGCCGACCCCGCCTCGCAGCGCGACAGCGCTGCGAGGCGGGGTCGGCACTGTCAACGCGGTGGTTGGCGTAGGTGCCACCCCCCCCCCCCTACTGCTTCAGGTAGTAATACACATGCACTGCGAGCCAAAACACCTCTCTATCTAAATCTATCACACGTCGGCTCTGCCGGACCCGAAATCTTTATTGGTATTTCACCTGCTCTCGTAGAGTCAGTTACTCAATGCAAACATAGTGTTCTTGCTAAGAGTTCGTTGTATTAATACCTGCCAACTTGGAGAGTTGTGTACAAACTCACACATGGCAATTCTCACCGTTCCGGTCTGTCGGTTATCTTTGATGTGGAGATTACGGAGTCCCTATTTTCGGTATTACTCAGTCTTCATATCGTTAGACAGTTTATCTTTTATTAAATTTCATACAGACTAATGTAACAAGAGCCTAATTCAAAAGAATTCTGGTTCCAAGGAACAACAGTACAAGCTAATAAGGAAATCTGGAACCAAGGTTCAACAGAAAGCTCCTGGAAAGAATAATATGGAAGGGAAAAAAAAGAGAAAAAATAGTTTTTTTTTTTTTTTTTTTTTTTTTTTTTTTTTTTTTTTTTTTTTGTTTTTGTTTGTAAAAAGGCCTCTATTAAAAACAGCGCCTGACCAGGTTTGAGCCGAACTTGATTCCATTGTCTAACGCTAACCTTATTGCCTGGTTCGTGGAAAACAAAAACAAAATTCAACAAGTTCACAGTCATTCCAACTGAGACTTTGCGAATCTCTCGAAACTCACAAACCAAACCAAGAAAAACTCCGAACAACGATTGTTATATTAACTGGAATAGGCAAACCTCTCCAAACTCTCACCGTGTCGAACCAAAAAAAGTATGTACAACAATTAGTTTGGCTGTAAGGGGCGAGCTCGGGCACATGATGTGCAGTTATATTACTGTAGCCCCCGCTGTCCTAGCCAAACTTCTTGACAGTGATGACAATGTCCAAGACATTACAAACACTAGCTTACTGTGTCGGTTCTTGCTCGTGCCGGCCCCTCGCGAGTCACCGGTCTACGTGCAGGTGTCGGCAGTCCAGTCCTTGAAGCGGCAAGAGCCCAGCTGCGGTACGAGAGGATCGCACAGGCGGCTATTTTCACCAAACCAAAAGCAGTTGTTCACGTTCACCTGGACAGGAGGAGAAGAAGGTTACGCACATGAAATGCTCACGCTCCTGTAAGTGATTTGTGGACATGAAATACACACGCGCATCCGTTCCATGCCATACTCTATGCCTAAGAAAAATGAGAAGCACTCAAACTTTGAGAGCTTGTCTGTAAGAGTACAGCAATGCATACTATGATACATTGGAATTGTCAATCAATGCTCAGGGGGGGGGGGGGGGTAAGGAGAAAGAGGGAGAACGTGTGTTTGCGTATGTGAGTGGGGACAGAAAGAAAGAAACAGAGAGAGAGAGAGGGAGGGAGGGGGGGGGGGGAATTATTATTATTATTATTATTATTATTATTATTATTATTATTAATGGACACCGTGATAGCCCAGTGGTCAAGTTCTACCATCTGGGCCCTGTCGCCAGTTCGATTCCCGTCGGTGCCACCAGTATTTTCATTGAACATATCGGTCTATTTCTGGACCAGTATTTTCATTGAACATACCGGCCCGTCTGGAAGTGTTGGAACTGCCCTTGCGGGGGTGTCATTAGAGCTTATCGTCAATTCTTCGTACTCCCCTCACGGGTGAGACGATGGAGGCGCATGTGCAGAAATGCATCAGCCATTGACAGAGAAGCACTATTATTATTATTATTATTATTATTATTATTATTATTATTATTATTATATTTATATATATATATATAATGGACAGAAAGGTACAGGCACACAAACACACACACAGATAGACAAAGAGACGAATAGGTAAACAGTTATGCAGGGTTCGTGGACATATTCGAAGGAATCATTTCAAAAAAGGCCGAAAAAAAGCAGAGTGCACGTCATGGTACAGTCAATGCAGAGTCACGTGAAATAGAACTCAAGGGGCCTACCTGTGAGGTTTTCCAGCTGGTAAGATTTTGCCTGAAATTGCTGGCGCCAGAAAACATGGCCTGCATGTTGGTCACCTAGGCAGCCATCGGAGGAGGCGGGTCATGGGCAAGGGTGGAAGAAGCAGAGAGCAGACACGACCGCAGAACAGGCAACAGACAGCAGACTCACTCGGCCCGACCGCCAGGATAACCACAAGGGAAAAAAGAGCAGAAAGTAAGCAAGAGGACAGGTAGACAAAGCAAAACATTATGAAACGAAAAAGAAAAAATAAACAAACGATAGCCGGAAACACTTCATCACATGACACTATCTCATGTTATACGAAGTACATCACATGAGCTCAATATTGCCAAGGTGCTGTACATCACTTCATGTACTCATCGCCCCGTCTGGTACGCCCCACTGGCAACTTGAAGGGAGACACAAGTAATCATAA
>WBZZ01003780.1:30000-32500 GCA_019918135.1 Paulinella micropora | reverse complement strand
AAGCAGCTGGTCTTAGAGTATACACACACAAACACACAAAAATGCATGCATATAATCATGCATACATGCATATCACGATTACACTCTGTGTGTACATGATTATATCTAACATTGACCTTTGTAGGATTACACAGTCACATAACCAGCAAGATGAGGAAACCATATTCCATGATATGCTTGCAAAATATTTCTATGAGTACATTCATAGTTACACGGTGACAAGGAAGAGAGGGAGAAGATGCTAAGAACGAAGCATCAGAATCGAATATACACCCTGCGGCATAGATAGATAGATAGATAGATAGATAGATAGATATAGATAGATAGATAGATAGATAGATAGATAGATAGATAGATAGATAGATAGAAAGATAGATAGATAGATAGATAGATAGATAGATAGATAGATCGATAGATAGATAGATAGAGAGATAGATAGATAGATAGAGGAAGATAAGCAGATCGATGTGGGTCAATAGATCAAGGTAGATCAATAGATCAATAGATAGATAGATATGTTTGGTCTATGAGCGCTGCATATTCCCGGACATAAACATCGATTCCACCCTGTCAGCAGTCTACCTGTCACCAGTTGGTGACTGGGCAGCGAGCTGGAAATGGGCGCCCTGGATGTTCTACACGTGTGCTCTCTTGTGGTTACTTTGATAGATAGATAGATAGATAGATAGATAGATAGAAGGACAGAAGGAAAACAACAAACAAGGAAAGAAGGAACAAGAGAAAGAAAGAAAGAAAGAAAGAAAGAAAGAAAGATAGAAGATAGATAGATAGATAGATAGATAGATAGATAATTATCTTGTTTAATCTGTGGGCCTGGCGTAGCTTAAAAGCTATTATTACCCCGAGCAAGAACTCTCAGCACTTCAGCCGCGGACCAACCACTGTCCGCTGTGGTTTGTGCCTGTGCCCAGTTCAAGCCGAAAGGTAGCCGAGCCCTTTTGAACTGTACAGAACAACCACTAAAACACTCCCCCAGGGGCGTGTGCCATAAGGAGATGATGACATGATTAAGCCGATGTTTCAGGAGTTCACGCTCGTTGTGAGTTACCTTCTACAACCCCAACTTCATCAACTCTTTGCAGCACGGCCCCGGTCGAGAGATGGTCGCCTGTTTAGCCCTTGCGCTGTGCGCGATTAACGGCGGACACAAAACCGTCGTTATAGGAGGTTTGGTTTTAGGCAGAGCACTGAGCAGCTGGCCCTCTACATCCCAACCGGATAGATAGATAGATAGATAGATAGATAGATAGATAGATAGATAGATAGATAGATAGATAGATAGATAGATAGGTAGGTAGGTAGATAGGTAGGTAGGTAGATAGGTAGGTAGATATGTAGGTAGCTAGATAGATAGATAGATAGATAGATAGATAGATAGATAGATAGATAGATAGATAGATAGATAGATAGATAGATGAGATATCGACTAATGTCAGAAAAAAGGAGCTTCTGATTTCGTCAACCAAGGAAGTCTGTAAAGTATTGACCCGATGCCCAGCTAAGCCGTGATGTTTGCACGGAAGGGACTGATACAGGCGATACCAAAGCTTCCTAGTACCAGGCGGGGCCAGGGCTCGTTCCATAAAGCGCCCCTTGCAGAACGAGCTCCCACCTCCATTACAGAGGGCCCAGTAAGCAGATGGAGTTTCGAGACTGTTCGACAGTCTAGTATAAACCGACAGAGCACTGTGGGTTTTATTCCGGGCTCAACAAGCGAGAAAGGGCACCCTGAGGGAACAGGATTGTGCTTCCCGTCGCTATTTCGGCATGTGACTCATAGGCGTATGGCTAGGCACACATAAGGCACCCCACCACGGGCCCAGCACACCCACACCATCCCCTAATTCTCTGTCTGTCGACAGATGGCACCCATTTCAAAAAAATCAAGCCCAAGAGAGGGTCAGTGACACCTCAAGTGGCCTTGGTTCACTCCGTAGAGTAAGTGATAAGATCAACTGATGAAATATCGACTAATGTCAGAAAAAAGGAGCTTCTGATTTCGTCAACCAGGAAGTCTGTGGGTAAAGTATTAACCCGATGCCCAGCTAAGCCGTGATGTTTGCACGGAAGGGACTGATACAGGCGATACCAAAGCTCCCTAGTACCAGGCGGGGCCAGGGCTCGTTCCATAAGCGCCCCTTGCAGAACGAGCTCCCACCTCCATTACAGAGCCCAGTAAGCAGATGGAGTTTCGAGACTGTTCGACAGTATAGTATAAACCGACAGAGCACTGTGGGTTTTATTCCGGGCTCAACAAGCGAGAAAGGGCACCCTGAGGGAACAGGATTGTGCTTCCCGTCGCTATTTCGGCATGTGACTTATAGGCGTATGGCTAGGCACACATAAGGCACCCCACCACGGGCCCAGCACACCCACACCATCCCCTAATTCTCTGTCTGTCGACAGATGGCACCCATTTCAAAAAAATCAAGCCCAAGAGAGGGTCAGTGACACCTCAAGTGGCCTTGGTTCACTCCGT
>WBZZ01003780.1:0-15000 GCA_019918135.1 Paulinella micropora | reverse complement strand
CTTATCCAGGGATTGTCTTAACAATTAGAGAAGGAGGAGGAGAAAGAAAGAAAGAGAGAGAGAGAGAGATTATATATATATATATAAATATATATATATATATACAGAGAGAGAGAGAGAGAGAGGAGGAGGAGGAGGAGGAGGAGGAGAAGAAGAAGAAGAAGAAGAAGAAGAAGAAGAAGAAGAAGAAGAAGAGAGGGAAAAGAAAGAGAGGGAAGAGAAAGAGAGGGAAGAGAAAGAGAGGGAACAGAAAGAGAGGGAACAGAAAGAGAGGGAAGAGAAAGAGAGGGAAGAGAGAGAGAGAGGAGAGAAAGAGAGAGAAGCAGGAAGAGGAGAAGGGAAGAGGAAAAAGAGGAGGAAGAGAAGAGGCAAGAGGAAAAGAGGAAGAAGAGGAGGAGGAAGACAAAGAGAAGGAGGAAGAGAAGAGAAGGAGAGAGAAGAAAAATAATGCTTACCATGAATATTACTATTACTATTACTATTATCATCATTATTATTATCATTATCCCTGAAAGATGTTGGGAGTAGGGGGTGGGGGGTTTGGGGGGCGGGGGAAAATGAAATTTGTGAACCCCCCCCCCCCCCCCCCCACACACACACAAACACACACACACACACACACACCCGCATTTCCGCACCTCTGTCGGAATAAATAATGATTTGTGGGAACGAGGAGTTGGGAGCTCATATTTGCTGAGTAGCTAGCCCCAGACTCGATGTTGACGCTGTTATGATTTTGTTCGAATTCACGCAAATATTTGCGTTAGGGGAGTGTCCTAAATTCCAAAAATGCCTGAGAATGCTCCAAGGCTCTAAGTGTTGTGCCACAAGGGTTTCTGCCGGTTACCTCCGGCAATTGAACGTACCCTGTCGAATGTATAAAGAGGGGATCCGGGGGGCCCTCCCCCGGGAACCCCAGCGCCGCAATTGTACGTAGCCGAAGCGAATATGCCGGCACCAAAATGAGTGGCTGAGATTGCTCCAAGGCTGTAAAAGTTGTGCATGTCCGAATGAGAGGAAAAACGACCTTGGGAATTCGAAGGAAGGGAGGGGGGGGGGGGGGGGGGGGGGGGGTGCGCGAAGCGCACCGAAAACCATCCTTTCAGGTGTTGGCGCAGCCCCTAATTATTATTATTATTATTATTATATTATTATTATTATTATTATTATTATTATTATTATTACTATTACTATTACTATTACTATTATTATTATTATTATTATTATTATTATTATTATTATTATTATTATTATTATTATTATTATTATTATTATTATTATGATTGTTAGGGAGTACATAGGCCATCGGTCCTTTCCATGGGCTGATTGGTATAAAGCTCCTAGAGTAATGTTCTATGCCGTCACTTCCTTTATTCCACCGATTGGTGTGGAGACTTTCCTTATGGAATGGAGGACTGGATGCACATGGCCTTTTGGCTCAGCAATTGGCAGGAGATACACTATACACTATTATGATTGTTATTATTATTATTATTATTATTATTATTATTATTATTATTCGTCTGGAAGTGTTGGAACTGCCCGTGCGGGGGTGTCATTAGAGCCTATCGTCAATTCTTCGTACTCCCCTCACGGGTGAGACGATGGAGGCGCATGTGCAGAAATGCATCAGCCATTGACAGAGAAGCACTATTATTATTATTATTATTATTATTATTTTGCGTGTCAGCCAAAAATCTTTCCGAAATTTGACCACATTTAATGGATGTTGTTTCGGCCAAATCAACTCAAAAAGTGAAAATTGTGGGGGAAAAATAAAATTTTTTGGTTAGGCCTGGAAAGCTTTTTGGATCAGTGATATTGACCTGAAATTTACCAAAATCAACCTAAAATATTTTTTTAGTCCGCAAAATAAATTTTTTGGTGATGTAAAAAATTTTTGGTGCCGATTTCGACCTCACTTTTTTGGTCAGTGAGAAACGGTCTGATTGAAAATATGTAATGGCGCCCTCACTTTTTGAGTCAGCAAACCGTAATTTGCGGTGTCAAATTTCGAAAACATTTTTGGCTTGACCGCACAAAAAGACGACTGCGGCTCGCCAATTGTCGCTTTTCGTCTCGCAAACCGCGTTCTTGGAATCGCCGGGTCCTCAGGGACCCGGCTCGACCAAGAACTTTTGGCGGTTTCGCTCGACAAAAATACGACAATTCCAGGCTTGCCACAGTATATACTATATTATTTATTATCCCTGAAAGGTGTTGGAGAAGGGGGTGGGGAGTTTGGGGGGAGTACCCCCCCCCCCACCCCCCCCCGGGCAAATCGGCACCCCTGTCGGAATAAATCATGGTTTGTGGGAACCTGGAGGAGTTGGGAGCTCATATTGGCAGGGTGGCTAGCCCCAGACTCGATGTTGATGCTGGTATAATTTTTTTGACATTCACGCAAATATTTGCGTTAGGAGAGTGTCCTGACTGCCAAATTTTATTGTTTTTTTCCGCCTCCCTATCGGAATGGTTTGTGAGAACCAGGAGGAGTTGGAAGCTCATATTAGCAGGGTGGCTAGCCCCAGACTCGATCTTGATGCTGATATATTTTTTTTAGAATTCACGCAAATATTTGCGTTAGCAGTTCCAACACTTCCAGACGGGCCGGTATGTTCAATGAAAATACTGGTCCAGACGGATCGATATGTTCAATGAAAATACTGGTGGCACCGACGGGAATCGAACTGGCGACAGGGCCCAGATGGTAGAACTTGACCACTGGGCTATCACGGTGTCCAATAATAATAATAATAATAATAATAATGATAATAATAATAGTAATAGTAATAATAATAACCATGATAGTAATAATAATAATAATAATAATAATAGTAATAATAATATAGTGCTTCTCTGTCAATGGCTGATGCATTTCTGCACATGCGCCTCCATCGTCTCACCCGTGAGGGGAGTACGAAGAATTGACGATAAGCTCTAATGACACCCCCGCAAGGGCAGTTCCAACACTTCCAGACGGGCCGGTATGTTCAATGAAAATACTGGTCCAGAAATAGACCGGTATGTTCAATGAAAATACTGGTGGCACCGACGGGAATCGAATAATAATAATAATAATAATAATAATAATAATAATAGTGCCTCTCTGTCAATGGCTGATGCATTTCTGCACATGCGCCTCCATCGTCTCACCCGTGAGGGGAGTACGAAGAATTGACGATAAGCTCTAATGACACCCCCGCAAGGGCAGTTCCAACACTTCCAGACGGGCCGGTATGTTCAATGAAAATACTGGTCCAGAAATAGACCGGTATGTTCAATGAAAATACTGGTGGCACCGACGGGAATCGAAATAATAATAATAATAATAATAATAATAATAATAATGATAATAACCAGGGGCTACGCCAACACCTGAAACGATGGTTTGCGGTGCGCGAACGCACCTTCCCCCCCCCCCCCCGCCCGAGGGGAAAGGCCCCCCGGACCCCCCTTTCCAGTCGACAGGGTACGTTAAATTGCCGGAGGTACCAGCAGAACGCAAGTGTAAGCTCTGGTGGCGCAAAAACCTAACATCTCTGGTTTTTGTGCCACCCGCCACCGAAACTTTTTTATCTCCGAAGAGAGCGCACCGAGAGGTGTCGGATACACCAAACACCAGCCTCAAACTCCCTCGGGTGTGCGCAAATGGCGCCTGGTGGCGCAAAAAAGGCACAAAAACCTCAATTCTCCGGTGTGTATGCCACCCTTCGCCATAATTTTTATATTTTCGAAGAGCATCAAGAAGTGTCAGATACACAAAATATCAGCCGCTAACTCCCTCTGGTGTGCGCAAACGGCGACTGGTGGCACAAGACCTCAATTTTCTGGTGTGGGTGCCACCCGCGACCAAACTGGTACGTACAATCGCCGGGCTGGGGTTCCTGGGGGGAGAGCCCCCCGGACCCCCCCCTGCCCCGTCGACAGGGTACGTTCAATTGCCGGAGGGCGCCTGGTGGCAAAAGACCTCAATTTTCTTGTGTGGGTGCCACCCGCGACCAAAACTGGTACGTAAACAATCGCCGGACTGGGGTCCCCGGGGGGAGGCCCCCGGATCCCCCCTGCCCCGTCGACAGGGTACGTTCAATTGCCGGAGGCACTGGCAAGTACTGCTAGAAAACAAGGAATTTGGCATTCAGGACACTCCCCTAACGCCCTTGCGGGGGTGTCATTAGAGCTTATCGTCAATTCTTCGTACTCCCCTCACGGGTGAGACGATGGAGGCGCATGTGCAGAAATGCATCAGCCATTGACAGAGAAGCACTATTATTATTATTATTATTATTATTATTATTATTATTATTATTATTATTATTTATTATATATATATATGTGTGTGTGTGTGTGTATGTATGTACGTATATATATATATATATTGTATATATATATGTATATATATGTATATATTATATATATCTATATACATATATATATATATATATATAATTGTTGTCAATATCATCATTATCAAGAGCATCACTATAACTGTCGCAATCATAACATATGATTCCCAATCGTGCACCTGTCATACTCCACGTCGTGATAAAATACCCAGGGCTAGGGCTAGGGCTGGGGCTGGGGCAACAAGTAGAGGATGCGCTGGAAGAAGGGGTGAAGGAAGAGCTGCTGCTCGGACTGGGTGAAGTGGTGGAGGAAGCGCTTGGAGTAACTGTTGGAGAAACAGATGATGTTGGAGAAGTAGACGATGTTTCAGAATGCGGTTGAGAGATACTGCCACTTACGCTTGCAGATACATGCGATAGGCTGGCCGAGGGCGTCTGGCTGACAGAAGCGGTTGGACTGGCGGACACGGGCAACAGGCTGGTCGAGGGCGTCTGGCTGACAGAAGCGGTTGTACTGGCGGACACGGGCAACAGGCTGGTCGAGGGCGTCTGGCTGGCCGAGGGTGTCTGGCTGACGGAAGCGGGGCAGTCCACCAGCTTGGCCCCGAAGGAGCAGTGCAAATCAGTATTATAGCTGTATACCGTCAAGCACGGGTGTGGGGTGGTCACTTGGATTATGTAACGACATTCTGCTTCACTTTGCGCAACAGCGCCCTGCGCTAGGCCGAGCATGGCCGCTGCTATCGGGGCAGGTACTAGCTTGTTGCAGTACAGCTGTTGGGAACCAGCGACCAAGCCGAAGGCAAGCGATGCAAAAACACTCAGCTTGGCCACGCCAACCTTGCTGGCAGCCGAAGATTTGATGGCGACAACGGTAACCAGCAGCTCAGAATCCTCATAGCTGGCACTCACTAAGAAGGAACTGATGGAACAGTTGGATGCAAGAGCGACTGACCAGGAATCGCTTTTCTTGACCTCAAGCTCCACCTTTTGTTCCAGGAAAGAAGGGGTATCGATGGTGACGCAGCCGATCTGAAATCCACAGATGCACGCCATGGCAAGTCATGAACGCCAAGACAGCAAGCGAATGCAGAGGTACCTGCTGCAGCGGGATGCCTTGAAAGGAGGTTGTCGTCAGCAAGGCGTACACGTGATTGTCAGCAAGTGTCAAGCTCTTCCTCGTTGCGGCGATGGCCCCCGATGCACAGTAGCAGTCCGCGAACACGCCACGCAAAAAAAGGAAGAAGGCGATCAGAAGCATGAATACCTCTGCAAAAGGATATCAGAAACCAATCTTGCCCATCGGTGCAATGATAAATATACACATACGCCCTCTCTCTCTCTCTCTCTCTCTCTCTCTCTCTCTCTCTCTCTCTCTGTAGTAGTAGTAGTAGTAGTAGTAGTAGTAGTAGTAGTAGCAGCAGCAGCAGCAGCAACAGTAGTAGTTACTAAGTAGTAGTAGTAGTAGTAGTAGTAGTAGTAGTAGTAGTAGTAGTAGTAGTAGTAATAGTAGTAGTAGTAGTAGTAGTAGTTAGTAGTAGTAGTAGTAGTAGTAGTAGTAGTAGTAGTAGTAGTAGTAGTAGTAGCAGTAGTAGAACACATTCCATTATATTGCATTAGATTTCATTACATGGCATGACATCGCATTACATGACATGACATGACATGACATGACATTACATTACATTATTACATCACATTACATTACATCACATTACATAGTATTACATTACAATGGCATAACATAATCTAATCCAAAAGCAGGAGTATTGACAGGAGATTGAAGACTCGAAGTTCAAGTCGAGTCGAAGTACTCAGCGAGGCCTTAACCAGGGTTATCGCCCAGACTAAATGGGCAAAACCTGGAAAACCAAGCAGAAAATCTAGAATTTGAAAAGAAGGACCGTAATTATAAACCCTGAGTTTATTAGCGACTCCAATCTTACCGTGAATTGAATGTATTGAATAACTTATCTAACTGCAAGAAGACTGAGCCTCAGAGGAATGCCTGACGAAGACGAAGATGAGCGCCCTTTTGTGTTTTCGGTCTAGTAATAGTAAGTTTATAATTAACAGGAAAGCATTGCTGCAGTCCCCTTTACGGAAACTATACTCCTAAACCAGAAGCAGGACTACTGGGATGACTCATTCAAGTTAAAGACAAAAAGTAATGTATATAGTCTCAAAGTCCAAAGAATCCTCTAAAGCTAAACACGAGTCTCAGAGGGATCGAAGGATCTGATCTATTTTCGGCCCGCAGTGCATTATAGGATGTACTGACAGGCCCGTTCTATGCGGGGTTCTATTTCGGGCTAAATAGGGACTTTTCGCAAACTTTCTGAGTTTTTTTGAAGAGAGTTCTTAAGATGTTGGGCGGTGGACGCGTCAAGCAAGTCCTGAATCTTCCTTTTCGTGGGCTTTGGTCTAAGAAGAGAGGGTTCGAGACGTGAAAGCTTACGTCAATATGAAGTGTGCAGTTTGTTGAAAACGCGGGTCTGGGTCGCACATTGACATTGACATTGACATTGACATTGACATTGACATTGACATGGACATTGACATGGACATGGACATGGACATGGACATGGACATTGACATTGACATTAACATTAACATTAACATTAACATTAACATTAACATTAACATTTACGTTTACGTTTACGTTTACGTTTTCATTTTCATTTTCATTTTCATTTACATTTACATTTACATTACATTACATTACATACTACATACATACATACATACATACATCATACATACATACATACATACATTATGTACATACATACATACATACACATACATATATACATACATACATACATACATACATACATACATACATACATACATATGTACATACATACATACATACATACATTCATACATACGTACATACACAAGCCATACATACATACATACATACATATGTACATACATACATACATATGTACATGCATACATAAATAACATACATACATACATACATACATGCATGCATGCATGCATGACAGACACACACACACGCACAGACACGCACACACACACACACACACACATACATACATGCATCATACATACATACATAAATACATGCATGCATGCATTACAGACACACACACACACGCACAGACACGCACACACACACACACACACATTTACACACACACACACACACATGTACACACACACACACACACATGTACACACACACACACACTCACACACACACACACACTCACACACACACACACACACTCACACACACACACACACGCACACACACACACACACACAACACACACACACACACACACACACACAGACACACAGACACACACACACACACACACACATGCAGAGTGCAGAGTGCACACACACCTGCACACACATGTACATGCAGAGTGCACACACCCACACACACCTGCACACACACACACACACACACACACACACACACGACGAGTGCTGCCATGATAGTTTCTGTGAAATGTGGCATTGTGCTGGGAAAGATCCTAGTCATGAACTGGCTTTCTATCCTCAGATGCCAGAGGAGACAGTAGATGATAACCCAGAACTCGTCATGAATTTTTGCAAAATTCACGACTTCGTCTGGGTTGTTGCACCCTCTCCTGTTGATAGTAGATACAAAGAAACAAAAACAACCAAATAGCCTTATACAGCACACTACAAGAAAACATATATGTATCTATCCGACACTTTTAAATTACTTATTAAGTAAATAAAAAAGTGTCTAATATAATATGGTTAGAAAAATTACGAAAGGTGGTGTATATGTCTCTAAGGATAGAGTTTATATAAAATGGTGTGAGAATGGTGTGAAGAAGAAGAAAGAAATATGTATAACGAAAAAGAGGTCAAAGGAAGAAGCAGAAAAGCAAGCAAGGGAGTTTTACGAAAAGGAAATATTATCAAAATACGAAGAAGATAATAAAAATACGGATTACAAACAATTAACGAAGCAAAAGAAGTCAGAATGGAGAAAAGAAAAAATTAAAGAAAAATATACATGTGTTTGTGGAAAAACGATAGGAATATACGGCAAATACACACAGTTTCATAGACTTTTTTGCGGAGAAAGAAGAGATTACGTTAGGCGGTCGTAAAGTAATTCGTATAGCATATAGAAACGATGACATAGAAAGATATTACGAAAATAAAAAAACAAATAATTAATTTTATTTTAAACAAATATTATTTATATGTATATAACAAAGATTTTCAAAATCTTTGAGCAAACAGATTTTGCGAAACTTTTTCTAAAAGTTTCTATAAAATGACAACGACGAGAGTTGTTGGTGTTTCATTTGATGGGAGACAAGATAATATTTCTTATCTCCAAAAAAGTAGTGAAAAAGTTTTTATTCAACACGAACGAAAATAAATTTGATAAAAATGCGATAAAGGTTGAAACAGAAAGCGGAAAGCAACTCGGATATATCAGCAAGCACTTAGCAGAAACTCTAAAGATTAAAGGAAGGAAACAAGTGTATTATTCAATCTATGGTGGAGGGGCAGGAAAACATTATGGAATTGAAATTACTATCCCTTGATAATTAATTTTATATATTAACGATTATTTTTTTATTATATATACACAAAGATGGGTAGAAAACCGATATACAAAACACCAGAAGAGAAGAAGGAAGCCTTACGGAGAAAGGCGAGAGAATTTATACAAAAAGACCCAGAAAGACATAGACAAAATTCAATGGAATACTACAACCAAAACAAAGCAATAATAGCAGAACGGAGAAAGAAAAAAAGAGATGAAGTAAAGCAAACATTACTTAAGTTGAAAAGAATGGAGGAGGCAATGAAATGAATTTCTATTTAAATATAAGATATTATTATATGTAAATATAACAGATAATTTATTATTATTTTTATTATTTTATATCCGCTTTGATATAAAAAAGTATGCCACCACCTTTACCACCCAGACCAACGAAGGAAAATGTAGAACTAGCGAAGGTAAGTGCTAACTTAAGGGAAACTAAGACACAAGAAGCGAAGAAGCGCGAGGTAAAACTTGTAGAACTAAGACAAAGAAAAAACAAATGTATAAATGGATATACATACCCTTTCAAAGAGTAGTTGATACACAAAATCTCGGCGTGAATTTTCGCAAATTCCCACCTTCGTTTTGTGTGTTTTTAAGCCTTCCTATTGATTTGGCACACAATCAATACGAAAGCACAAATCCCCCTAAAGAGCACCTAATCTAGCACCGAGAGAAATAAACGACGCAATAGAAAACTATCTAACATAACATATAACGAATGGAAAACATTCATCAACTCAGAAAACAGAAGAGAAACGAATACTTAAAAGAAAGAAGGAAAAATAAATATACCTGTGTCTGTGGTAAAACAATAGGCATATATAGTAAATACACGCACGAGAAAAGTCAATCACATAGAGACTTCTTCGCAGAAAAGCAAGATGTTATAATAAATGGATATCCATGTACTATGATAATTAGAAGAAATGATGATATAGAAAGATATTATAAAAAAGAAATAAATAATAATTAATTTTATTTTAAACAAATTATATATAATGTATATATACATAAGATATAAATGACGACGACAAGAGTTGTAGGTGTTTCATTTGAAGGGCGACAAGATAATATTGTTTATCTCCGAAGAAATAACGAAAAAGTTTTCATTAAACACGAACCAGAAAATAAGTTTGATAAAAACGCAGTTAGGGTTGAAACTGAAAGCGGTAAGCATTTGGGGTATATTAATAAAAATTTAGCACTATTATTAAAATTTGAAGGAAGACAAAGAGTATTTTATTCAACTTATGGAGGGAGAGATGGAAAACATTTTGGACTAGAAATTACTATCCCTTAATAATTCGCTAGTATAAGTAGCAATATGGAGATTTTAATCTCCGATAATTATTAATTTATATTAAAGATTATTTTTTTCTATATATATATACATCATGGGTAGAAAACCATTATACAAGACGCCAGAAGAAAAAAAGGAAGCAATGCGAAAAAGAGCAAGAGAGTTTATTCAAAAAGACCCAGAAAGACACAAGCAGAAGTCTATGGAATATTATAATCAAAATAAAACCGCGATAGCCGAAAAAAGAAAGAAAAAAAGAGAAGAGGTAAAGCAGGCTTTGCTTAAATTAAAAAGAATGGAGGAAGCATTAAAATGAATTTCTATTTAAGGATAATATATTATTAGTTATATATATAACAGATAATTATTTAATATTTTCTCAATATTTTATATTCCCAACAATATAAATCATATGCCACCACCACTACCACCCAGACCAACAAAGAAAAATGTAGAACTCTTAAAGTCAAAGGCGAATTTAAGGGAAACTAAGACACGGGAGACTAAACAGAGGGAATATAAGGTTGTTGAACTAAGACCGATAAAGAACAGGGGGATAAACGGCTACACATATCCATTCAGAGAACTTGATATTAACTTCTATGATATGGACGCGATTGAATTAACAATTATGAGAGCGGTAAAGGACGCAAAAAGTAAAGGTATGACAGGAGAAGCAAGCCTACATGTTAAGTTTGGTTATATAACAGATGCTGATGATAGTAAGTTTTTCAAATGGAAAACTTTCAATGCGGTTAAGTTGAAAGATATAGACGATTTATTTCGTGCTATATATTTATATAATGAAGAAAACCTTGAAGCCAGCGCTAATGGATATGACCGAATTATTCAATACATGAATGTTGAAATTATCCAAGAGGACGGGGGCGGATGTAATGAAACGGGAAGTGATAAGAAACATAAAACAACAGAAGGAATTCATATTAACCCACGAAGCAAAGATAATAACTGCTTCTTCTATGTCTTCAAGGATATATTGAATTTACCAATGAAAGGAAAATCAAAACTAAATAAAAAAGTATGTAATGATATCAGAAATGAGTTTAAACTTGAACCCAATTCATACATACCTTTTTCAATAGGATTTGAAATATTAAAAAAATATTGTATTGAAGGAAAATATTTTGAAATGACGGACTCATCTTCAAAACAAACATTAAACAACTTTACAGACCCATTAATTACTGCGGATGTGCTTTGTTATTTAGCAAAAGGACATTACTTTGGTTTTATAAAAAGAAATAAAAATAAGTGTCCTAATTGTTTCACTGAATATTATAACAAACACACCTGTAATAATAAAAGGGTTTCATATGCGAAAGCAAAACTCAGACAAAAAGATAAACAGGTAAGATCATTATTAACTTCCTTCAAAGAAATGAAATATAACAATCAGGATGAGATATTTCATTATGACCTTGAAACATTTACAAGCACATATGAATTACACACTCCTTATATCGGTGGCTACACAATCGCGGATATCGGTTTTAAATATGTAGCGGGTGATGATTCTATATCAAAACTTCTTGATATAATCCTTGAATATGCCGAAAAATTAAAGGAGCGAAATCCTAAGGCTACATTATATGTTAATGCTTTTAATGGTAGTAAATTTGACCACTACTTCTTTCAAAAGGAATTTATCAAAAGAAAGATAAAAATCACACCATTAATAAATAATGGGGCTATTATTTCTATGGAATACAAGAACATTAAATTCTGGGATATGTGTAAGCACACAGAGGGAAGCCTAAAAAAGAACCTTGAAACATTAGGCTGTAATGTATTAAAGGGCGACTTTGACCATAGCAAGGGGAAAAGATGGGAAGAGATGGATGAGGAAACGAAAAAAGAATGTTTGATATACTTAGAGAAAGATGTTATGGGGCTTAAAGAACTTCATGACACACTAAATAAGCAGACATTTGATGAACATAAAACAAACCTAACCGCTTTTATCTCTACTTCTTCATTAACATTCAATCTATGGAAAAAGAAGATAGACGGAAAATATATGATACAACTACCTAATTTAAAGCAGGAGAAGGATTTTAGAAGAGCGGTATATGGAGCAAGGACTTATCCAAGCAAAAGAAGATTTATCTCAAAGCAATATGAAAAATATAAAAGAGGTGAAATAAGTTTTGATGAGATTGTTGATTATCTTATTGATGCTGATGTCGTCTCACTCTATCCAATGGCTATGTTAGAATTATTTATGACGGGTGAAATCAAGGAGTGCGAAGGTGAAATGAAAGGAAGAATGGGAATATATAATGTTGATTATGTATGCCCTAAAACTTTACTTCACCCGCGAGTGCCATACAGAGATAGCAAAGGTTGCTTGAAGTGGGAGTTAAGAGATATGAAAGACCAATGGCTTACATCTATTGATATTGAAGATATGATTGAACTTGGTTATCAAGTCAAAATCAACCGAGGCTATTACACAGAAGAAGCGGAACCCGTATTCAAAGATTATATATTGAACTTATTCAAGAAAAAACAAAACTCAAAGAAAGGCACTCCACAATATTTATTAGCAAAGTTGTTTATGAATGCTTTATACGGCAAAACCATCCAGAGACCAATAAACACTATGAGCAAATATATATCCAAAAATCATGAGTATTGGAAATTCTGGGCTAAGCATGTTATAACAGATATTGAAAAATTCAATGACGAACTTTGGCTTATATCAGGTATTCCACGAGATGAATATGAAAAAGAAGAAAAGATTACAAAACCCACACATTACGGAGCCTTCATATTAGCATACAGCAGACGAATTATGTATAAGTATATGACTGAAGCAAACCCAGACAACGACCCTGACAGAGACTATTATTATACAGATACAGACAGCATTCAATCACATGTGAAAAACATTGAAAGAATAAAAAGGTTTGGTGATAAAGCAATCGGCGGAATGGATGACGACCTCGGGAAGAATTGTAAAATAATTAGGGGTATATGGATAGCACCAAAATTGTATATGTTAGAGTATATAAAGAAGGATGATAAGAAAACATACTTTCATTTCAGAGGTAAAGGCTTAGACTTAAAGAAATTAAATCCCGCTTCATATGAATTAATGGACAATGGCGAAAGCCTAACAAACACAAGAGACTTCATAATGAAGAAGATACACACGAGCAGAAACAGCAAACAACAACACATTGAACACTTTAGCATACAACACCAAAAGAATGTCGTAAAAGTAGTTAATAAATCAAGATGGTGTGGGCGAGATTTCTATACTGATAATGATAGTATTCCTTACGGATACCAAAGACATTAGAAACGAGAGAGAGTGTAGTTGATAAATAGTTAATTAATTAATTTTTTATTTTTTATATCCTATAGTATATACTAATGTCTCTCAAGTCTCTCGCGGAAAAATTTGAAAAACTTTCTATCAATAATAAAACATTTACTTTGGATGATATCAAGCAAGTCATTGATGGTCATGTAAATGAATATAAATCTGAAAGTAAAAAACTTCAAGAACAAGGATTGCTACCTATTGGAAAATATAAGGGGAAGTCCGTTGCCGATGTCGCTGTATTTGACAAGCAATACTTAATATGGTTGAACAAGCAACCGATGATGATAAACTATCCAGAACTCAAAAAAGAAATTGTTAAATATATTCTATAATCACACTACATTCTCCTTTAAATTTATTTCTTTTTTTATTATTCTTAATATTGCCTTTTCTCTATGAAAATTGTTAAATTGTGTATAGTGTGGCTCTTTTAGAATTTCCCTAAAGTCTTCTCTTTCTTCTATTTCTACATTACGATAATTTAGTTTATTCTCTTCTAAATATCGGTCTGTAATTTCTTTAAACTTTATTTTTTCAAAGTGATGGTCAACATGAACGTTTTTTCTATCGTGTATTTCTTTTGTTATTTCACATATATATTTCGGCTCAATGAAAATGTCTATTACCATTCTATTTAAATATTCTTCTATTTGATTTTTTATAGTATTTCTACAAGCATCATTAAATTTGGTCTTGGTGTATCTCATAATTTGTTTCTCTTTATTTACCCCAATGTAATTAATACAATTATACCACGAAAATGCTTTTTCTCCTATACGAAAGTGCTTACTACCATATCCATTATTTTCAACATCAATTTCACAATTTATCAAATGTTCAAATTTCGTCTTATAATCAGGATGATTAATTATAATACCCTTAATAAAATTACTATCAATTTCATTTAACTTTTCATTGTGCTTATATTTGCTGACAATATTTCTTATATATACTATTATTTCTTTCTTTGTTTTAAACATTACTCCGCTTAGTATATACAACATACTATATACTCTTAAATAAAATTAATAAAAAAAATAATATTAATAGTATATCAATGACAGACCTAAGCACCAAGCAGGACTACTTGAATGAAATTGAAAAATGGAACCTTGACAGCGAAGTTAAGAAACCCACTATTAAATGGACTAAACCCGACATTGTTTCTTTCTATGAGCAATATAAACCAAGAGACGATAATGTTAAAGTAGTTATTCCGTTAGAGGAGACATTGACGAAAATGATGGAGGAAGAAAGCACTCCTTTTACTACTGCTGATTTAAAAGAGACTGGTATCACCGAAATAAAGGCTAATGTAGATATCCCTATCTCCGACATGTCGGAGATTTACACGTTGGAGATTGGAGAGATAGCAAAGAAAGAAGAACAACAACACGAAGCAGACATTTTTCTT
>WBZZ01003779.1:20000-31293 GCA_019918135.1 Paulinella micropora | reverse complement strand
CCCGAAGATAGCTCAATAAAAAGTCGGTAATACAACCAGACACAAATCCCCAAAAGAGAATGATGTCTCGTTATATTAGCTGTGAAGCCGAAAAGAAAACTGCAACAGACCAAGGTTAAAATGGCATTAGGTCAAATCCGGCCAAACGATATTGAAAATAATGGGAAAAAACTAGGTGCACCTGACACCAGAAAAAGGGTACTTTTTACCGGCTATCCGGGGGGTGATGCCTACAGTACCCCTTCCCGTTTTTATGACGGAAATATGCAATATTTTCGTCATATAATTGCTGATTTCTTTTCTGCACAAACGCTACGGGGTGTCGCAACTAAGTGCATTAACCCACGGATAGACGGTGCAGTGGATATATAAAACGCATACGCCAGACACGAGTCAACTATAAATCTCCAGCCTCGTTTTTGTAAATAAAAACTCCTCCTTCCACACTTGTTGTCCCCCCGTAACTTAATTCTGAGGCAGTATGTCAAGAATAAATAGTATTACTATTGCAATAAAAGCAGCGTTATAATTTTTCTCCTTCTCCAAAAACACTTCCGATCAGTAAATACATTGTCTTTTAATAACATACCCTTGTATTCAATCGGTTACCTTAATATAGTACTAGGGGGCCAGACCTAATAACTATATCCAAAGCCGGGGTGAGTGAGCCCGACCATGCGATATGCCGACACAAGTAGAGACGGACCGTGCTGGTATGACGATATTAAGTATATCCAAAGAAAAAAAATTTAATATGTCTACTATGAGAACATTTTTTGAGAACATCACCCTGGATACTTGAAGCAGGGTCGTACCAGGAACACCATCGCTAAACTCACAAGCGATCCCCTTATACGGTGTCGTATCCATTTGCCGATTGACCCTCGCACTCATATGTTGCGATAAAAATGCCAAGTAACAACAATGGTATAAAAACATTTTAATAAGACATGATCTGACATGGGCACTATGAGATTAATCCACATGCAGCTTTCAATGTCCGACGCGTGATAAAAGAAAAAAATGTCACTTACTGCCTTCGTCGCCTTGCGCGAACCCCTTTGCCAGGTGGCGGGCCGCCAACAAAAGTCAAGTCAAACTTCGACTCCTCCAGAATGTCCCATATTTTTGATGGCGCCCAAAGATAAGTCAAAAGGAATGTCAAGCACTCCTCTAGGCAGTGACTGAATAGTCCACGCAGTGTGGTCTTTGTCTCGAAGGGTAATAGTATCATCCCATGTCTCGAGATTTTTCGCGTCTTTGTACACCGGTAAATATTGTCTAGCTTTTGGATCCTCAACAGGGTCCATGCTTCTCCAAAAATGGAGTACCGGTTGTATCGTTTTTGCTGCTAAGGATCTCTTCGATGTCCGTGCTGCCCGTGTAGTCTGCGGGACCGCCACAGCTCGCATGAGATAAAGATCTGAGAGAGTGTCATCGGCAACATGAGATTCTGCCGGTCTCAACAGATAAAAAGCGTCTCGGACCCACTTGATGGCCGCAATCGCCTCTCCTTCCTTCCATCGCACATGTCGAATGTCCACATTACCCGCGTTCGGGTTAGTGTCCTTCTCCCCTCCTCCTCCATGGACATCCGTCGCTCGCGTCGACCTTGCCACCTTCCTCGGTTGGTCGAAGATGAGATCGTTTTGCGCTCTCCTCCTCTGCGCCTCCGTGAACTTCTCCTTCGTACCGCCGCGGACTATGGGGGCTTTAGACTGAGTCCCCGCCGCGCTTTTGCGGTTTGAGTCTTCCTTACTCTCCTTCTCGGTCTCCTCCTTCTCCGTGACCGGTGCCCGATAGGCATTCTCCTCCTCTAAGGTATCCTCCTTCTGTATAGGCGGTACCTCTTGGAAGTCCTCCTTCATCCGTTTCAACGCCTCCTCAACGGATTCATCCTCAAGTAAGAAGGGGTCATATTTGATCAGCCTTCGAACATTCACAATCTGCACCTTCCCTCTACCCCTGATCTTATAATTCAGAGGTCCCATCTGTTCCATGACCTGGTATGGTCCTTTCCAGTGGGTAAACAGCTTAGAGCTAACCCCCTTAGGGACTTGAGGATGGTACAAGAGTACAATATCCCCAACCTGGAAACGGACTTGATCTAAGTGCGCTTGTCGCACTCCTTGTGCGTCAGTCTTTCTGCGCTCCGCCTCCCTGTGCGCCGCAACTATTTGTTCCGCCTCCATCTTCGCTCTTAGTCTCATCCCGAACAACTCATCCTCATCTGCCCA
Organism: Paulinella micropora; assembly: GCA_019918135.1. Classification (NCBI taxonomy): domain Eukaryota; phylum Cercozoa; class Imbricatea; order Euglyphida; family Paulinellidae; genus Paulinella; species Paulinella micropora. The sequence continues at coordinate 29,056 of WBZZ01003779.1, read as the reverse complement.
AGTGTCTTTTGGATGCAGAAGTGAGGTTGGGATATTAGGCTCCCGGCCGTAAACCAATTGATATGGCGAGACTGAGCTCCTGGCTCCTCCTAATGCCGATGAGGGTAGACAGTTCATTGCAAAGGCAAATGAAGGTGCTGCCTCCACCCAGGCTCTCTGATTCTCCTTCTTCATACAGTACATCTTAAGCGAGGCTTTGAGAGGTCTATGTACCCGCTCGATCTTGCCATTCGCTCTCGGGTTATAGGCAGTAACATATTGCCATTTCATCCCGTAGTACTTAGATAGTCTGTCGATGACTTCATTATTAAAGTCAGAACCTCGATCAGAACATATCTTTCTAGGCACTCCGATCTGCGAGACGATCCTATCGATCAGAGCCTCCGCAGTTGTCTTGCCTGTAGCGTCCTTAACAGGAACAACCCAGACATAATTGGTGGCTCGATCTATTGCGGTAAGAAGGTATCTGTACCCTTCTGCCGATTCGGGGAAAGGTCCCACATGATCGATGTGTAAAAATTCAAACATCCCGGCGTGTAACGGGAATGTACCGATCAGGCCAAAGTTCGCCTTCAGCGGTGTCTTTGTGGTTTTGCATGGGATGCATGCGTCCACTTCCCTGTCTATCTCCTCCTTCATCCCTTTCCACCAAAATCGCCTCGCTATGAACCAATGAGTTCTTTGTCGACCCGGATGTGCCAGTAAGGGGCAGTTATGGGCTGCGACATATATAAAGCGCCTCAACTTCTCTGGTACCCAGAGAGTCCATTTGTCAGGCCGTGATGCAAATTTGCCATGCTGGCCCTTGTACCACAATAGCCCATCTCTCCACGCCATCTCCTTCATCTGATCTTTGATCTGTGGAGTCTTTTTAAGCTCATTAGGGTTCTTGTATAACGTTATGAGCTCCTTGAACTCCGGATCCGTCGCCTGTTGCTGCCTCCACGCGGTAGGCGAGGCGATATGAATAGTACCGTCCTCCAACCTTACTCCTACCCTTTCCGGGTCTTCATCAAGCTCGCTTCGATTTTCCTGTGGAGGTTCAGTACAGACCTCAGTCGTCTCCTCCTCTTCTTTTATATTCGCCTTCGCGTTCTCGTATGCCTCATAAGACCACTCAGCGTCTTCGAGAACATGCGCCTCACAGCATATGCCATGATCCGGGCCTTGAGGACTATATCGTAGACCCGTGCGGTCATAACGAACGCCTCTTGCCATCTGCATCGCCTCTATGTGGCTCACCTCGTATACCTTGTCCGTGGACAGGTCCATCATCTCCACTGATGATACGAGAGCCGACACCTCCGACTGAAACTCTAGCCTGGAAAGGCTATCAGCGACTACGTTTCGCTTTCCCGGTAAGTAGACCATCGTGAAATTGAAACATGACAAGAAAGCTTGCCACCGCGCCAAACGGCCGGTTTGTTCATGATTCATCAACCAAAGAAGGTTGTGATGATCGGTCCTAACCGTGAATAGAGGTCCTCCCCACAAGTATTCTCTGAGCCTCTTGAGAGCCCATACTACTGCCAACGCCTCCCTCTGTCGCGTGCAGTAATTTCGCTCCGCCGCACACAGCTTTCTACTAATAAACATGATCGGGCGCAACTTTTTCTCCTCATATTCCTGTTGCAGCACCGCGCCAATCGCAAACTTAGATGCATCCGTGTCGACTACGAACGGCTTCGTAAAGTCGGGCATCATAAGTACTAATCCGCCGTCCTTGGGATCTTTGTAAATGAGATCTTTGAGCGTATTAAACGCCTGCAAAGCCTCCTCATCCCACTTCTCAAAGTCTCCAAAATCAATCATCTTCTCCAGCTTAGCCCGAGTTGCACCCCAATCGGGTATGAACTGGCTGTAGTACTGTGCCATCGCAAGAAAAGAGTGTAACTCTGTGCGATTCTTTGGCAACTGTCTACTCATGATCTCCTCCCTCTTCTCGCGCGATATCGAGACCCTATTATGAGAAATCTCGTAACCCAAATACGTCACACTTGTCCTGGCAAGCTGACATTTCTTTAGGTTGCATTTCAGGCCAAATGCTCCGATGCGCCTGAAGATATCTGACAAGTGATCGATATGCTCTTCCATTGTGTTAGAGTATACGATGATGTCATCGATGTAACAAAATGCATATTCTCCAGCCTTCTGTCCTCTCCTGCTCATAAAACCATCCTCCGACTGGTCGTCATATTGACCGCTCAACATCTTCTGCATCGCCTTCTGAAAGAGCCCCGGGGCCTGTTTGAGTCCCATTGGAAGCACCTTCCACTGGTATATTTCCATACCCACAACGAATGCAGTCAGCCATCTGGATTTCTCGTCCAGTGGTATCTGCCAGAAGCCGTTCTTAAGGTCAATGACCGAATAGAATTTAGCATTCCGCAGCACCCTTCTGCCTTCTTCTAAGGTCGGCAGAGGATTTCTCTTTTCCTCTAGCACCTTATTCACACGGGCATAATTGATCGTCAAGCGCCATTCTCCTCCTGGCTTAGGGAGATGTAGATCTCTCAATAAAGTCCTCATCGAGCAACTGTCTCACATTCTCCTCCGCTATTTTTGCCTCATGTATGCTCAAATTTGCCCTCCGTGGTGCCGGAGATGGCTCCGCACCCGGTATCTTGTGAATGACAGCAGTGAAGTCATCCGACTTTACACCACCTGCCCGAGGAGGGTCGAAAATTTCTCTGTACGCCTCCATCTTAGCTTTGAGAAACGCCTTCTCTCTCTCCGAACCCACTCCTTCTTCTAAAATTTTTCCGCGCCGCCGCTTGGAAATCTTCCTCCGACATCTTCTTATGCTCCTTGAGGGGCGCTAAGTCCTCCTCCAAACTCAAATCTTCCTCGGACAAATCGTCTAGTCCCGTTCTTTCATACGTGACTGTGTCCGGCTCATCATCATGACCCAGCCCGACAAGCATATCAATAAGGTTCGCGTATTGTATCGGAGCCTTACGGGTGTAGAAACCATCAAAGCATGTGAAAGCTTGAGGTATCAATTTCAACTTGTCCTGGGCTCTGAGCTTTTGCTTGTATGCACTGCTCTGCTCCCGAGACCCGAGTCGACAAGCCACCACTAACTGTTGCTTGCGAGAAGGAACAGGTATAGGATGATCAATAAGCCGGTCCCTTATCTCCTGTGCCCAGATCGCCTTCTCATTGAATGGCAGAATGACAGTATACGGCTTGTTACTCTCAAATAGAGTCCGTAGACACTTTTTCACTTCAGTTAATGAGCGCGGCCAGGTAGGCACATCGCCCCAAAAGTTCGTGATAAAAGTTTTAATGTCATCCGCTGGAGTATCGGGGATACGCCCCTTCCTCCTTGGCACAAACGCCTCTCTCTTCTCATCTGACACCTTCGCATGGTAACAGTAGCCATTAGTAATATGGACATCTGCCCCGCCACCTTCTGCGAATCTGGCCAACGACGGGCACTGTTTCGCAACACATATTATCTCCTCATTACGCGCTACGACTAAGTCATCAATAGACTTTCTGTCCCATGCGGGAATCGTAACCGTATACGCCTGCATCTCCGTCTCCCAATTGTCGGTCCAGGTCAGTTCCTCCGGCACTGTGACATAGGGGTGTACATAGGCTTCAGTTGCCTCATGTACGAAGGCCAACTTTTTCCTCTCCGTTGCTAGACTCAGCTCAAAAGCCTCGTATGAGTCAGTAGCAGTCATCGGATTAATATCCTCCTCCTCTCCATTCTTCACTCCATAAATCACCCGCCGTGCGGCGCAATCGATCACAGCCCCCATCGTAGCCAATTGGTCATACGACAGCAGGATTGAACCGTGGTAATCGGGGACAACATAGAGGTCCGCACGATATACTCGACCGGATTTCAATTTGAAAATTAATGTGACGATGCCCGTAATTTCCGTACGGCTGCCTACCCCTTTTAGGGTCCCCTTTGTTTTTCTAATGTTTTTGTCCACCCATGTCCGGTGACTATTCAAAAACTTCTGGCCGACAATATTAATATTCGCCATCGTATCATTACCAACTTTTAATGTGGTTTGTAAAGTTTCACAAAAGAGGTCAGTGTAGCATAGCGCGTCTGGTCTATGTAAACTAGCCGCTAGCACATGAATTTTTCGTTCTAGGGTTTTGAGTCTAAGCTCAAGTTCCTTGTCCTCTTCTCGTTCTCCCCCCTTTTCCGCCAACTTAACTTCTTGAGTCTCCGGGGCTTCCGGTATCTCGAGTGTCTTTTGGACAGAGTCTGGTACACCGAGTGTACTCGTGTCTATAGCAGAGACTATTGAGTCCTTTGGCGGGGGTACGGTCCGCTGCTTCTTCGTAGGAGAAGACCTAGCCTTTGGTTTCGGCTTCCTCTCCTCCATCGCCTTCTTCGCCTTCCTATTCGCATCATTTATCATATTAGCTCTCGAAGGATGAACTAGCAAGTGCTTACCTTGAGGCTTGTGAGGCTGTGTGCCTTCACCTTCACGTCTAGGAGGAACGGAACCGTTCGTATCCTGTTCAGCAACAGTAGGCATAACTGTGACTGTCGGATTAAAAAGAACAGTTTTTATCTCCTTCTCTCTCTTCTTTTCCTCTCTCTTCTCCTCCCGTCAGTCTACGACGACAACACGCTCACCTGAGCCGGTGTCTTCGTCTTGACGTCCCCCCTCCGTAGCGGTATAAGCTTGCTGGGGGTAGTTGGAGCTGGAACTGGTGCTATAATTCCAGTATCCGTGTCCTCTGGGAGGGCGCGCTGGGGTCCGTCCTCCCCTTCCACGAAAGCCTCGTCCTCGTGGTGCCGCCCCTCTTGGTGTCCCTCGGGACCCTCGTGACGATCCTCTCGTCTCTCCTCCTCCTCTAGTCGGCGCCTTTGATCGGCCCGATGTCTCTCTCTTCTCCCTTCTCTTCATTCTGTCAAGGAAGTAAATGATGGCCTCCCGGAACTCCGCATCCGAGACCATATTCGCATTCCACCTCCCCTCCTCCAACTCCTTCTTGTACATGGCGTACATGGTCTTTTTCATGCCTTCGAGCTCTCTAAGGAAAAGATTTCGCTGCCTATCATCAAGAGAGTCGTGGCTGAAGAGGCAATTGCCTACTCCTTTCTGTGCCTCATGCTTACACGCCATGTATGAAAAATAGCGGTAGCACGGCGTCGGCTCATCATCTCTCCCCCTCTTGAGACCTGCCGTTCGAGTTGCATGTGCTGCTTGAGCACCTCCAACCCCCTGTGTCGCGGCACTGGAGAATGACTCGGTGGCCGTGTCCAATTCGGAACACGCGTCGAGCACCTCCTTGAACAGGTCGCCCGGCGGAGTAGCCGCTACAGTCCTCTCGTATATATTCGTTTCTAAAAAATCCGCCGTCTTCACCGCCGTGAAGGTCGGACAGGACTGTATGATCCTTGCGAGCTTGCTCGGGTGTCGTGTACACAAAGCACTCAGGACATACAAAATGATAGACTTCCGGTTATAAAAGAGCCCGTACTTGGCGCTGACCTCAGTGAGGATCGCTGCCAACCTCGTGCCAATGCCCAGCCCTTCGTTCACCTCTTGAAAAATCTCAAACCCAATCAAAGTACCAGTGCACAGGTGCTGATACCCATGAGTTTTAAAGTATTGCAAGAGGACGGCAACTGGCACCGTGCATTGCAGGTCTGAGGCTGCTCTCCTAGCCGCCACCTCTACCGCTCTCATCGCCTTGTACTCCCCAACATCAAACCCTTGTGTGATGATTGATGGGTCCAACAAGGTGTACAACGCCTCATACTCCTGTGTTTCGTCCGTTGGATGCTGCTTCATACAAGCATCAATTCTTCTGAGCTTGTCTCGAAGGTTCGCATCCGTGTCCTTCTGACTCGCTGTCTCTGCATACAGCGTCAGAGCAGTGGCATCGGACTTTGTATATTTTTGGAAGGCCTGTATGATAGCCTGTCCTTTTTGTCATTACTGTTGACAATGACAGTGGTAGGCGCTGAGCTAGTCGCAGGGGCCGAAGGGGCTGTGTGGGCTGACGGGGCGGAGCGGCCCAAGGGAGCCATATAAGATCCAGAGGAATATTTCGGTTCCTTTGTTCCCGCCGCCTTGGCTAATGCAATCTTTGCCTCCATCTCCTTCTTTTCTTTCTCAGCCGCTAGCTCTTTGATATACAGCTCTTGGGCATGATGAAAAAAAGACAGGATCTCAGCTGCCTTCCGAAGGAACAAGGCCTTCTCCGCCAACTCCTTCTCTCCCGCTTTATTGGTGGGGGGTGGTGCGGCCGTCCCCTCCAAGATCGTATGATCCTTCGTGAAGACCCACCTCTTCCATGCGTCATCCTTCACCAAGGCCGCATGCAGCTTCTTCATCCTCGTCACCCCTCCAGCTTCGCCTTCTATTTCCCTCAGGGCCGGGTGAAGGTCCCTGCCAAACTGGGTGTGTTGGAGTTTACCCAGGTCCACTAACTTGGCCTCCATAAGTTTCAGAGACACATCCATGACATTGATCTGTCTTTTTGGATTCCTGAACTTAAACTCCTTTTCCACTCTCTTTATTGAATCAATGTCCTGACCAGGATCGAGCAACCTAGCCAGTGCTCTTGTGTTCCATGGCAGCACAGTCTTTCCAGTCTGGTACTCAAAGAGTTTAGCACACTCAAACACTGTCCATGAGAGGTCGAGTAGCTCCAGTAAAGACATATTGTCCCCAAATGAGACATGTTGCACCTGTAACTGTGCACCGTCGTCTCTGAGGAATTCTGCCAGAGGCAGAGCTTGCCTTGGGAGAGGGTAACAGATGTCCTCCTTCTTCAAGGGTTGTCCCCATCGCATTTCTTGGGGAATGTATAGCCATTTATAGGCCTCATCCTTCCCTTTCTTCTCCTCAAACTCCTTCTTACTTAGTTTGCCATATTCTGCCACAAACCTCGCTTCCTCTCCTCCCTTCTCCTCCTCCTCGACTTCCTCTGCTCCTCCTGTGTCAAAGGAAGGCGCAGTAAAAAATTGATTCTCTGCTCCTCCTGTGTCAAAGGAAGGTGCCAGATCTCCTCCTTCTGCATGAGGGTCAACGAACTCCTCTTCGTTTCCTGGGGTTCGCTCACTCTCCCCCCCTCCTTCCTGCCAGTCTTCAGACCTAGTAGACATGGACGCTGAAGGAGTACGGATGAGACAGAGTTGTTTCTACCCCGTAATTGCTCTGTTCGTCTATGAGGAACGAATAGAGAGAAAAAACGAAAAGACAGTATAGAGAGAGAGCGTCTCACCTCTATGTCTTATGTGTTTTTTTTGTGAGAAAGAAGTAATCTGTACGACTTTCTCTGAAAATTTGATCTCCTTCTCCACTCCTCTTTTCTTTTTCTCTTTTTGTTGTTGTATCTGTTATGAGGTACGAAGACCTATGTACAGATAATGTCAAAGAGGCTAGAGAAGCACTCCTTGAGAAGTCGACTTGTCGTCTGACACTTGTTCATGCCTATTGTCGAAAGACAGTCAGAGATTTGCAAAAATACTCTGATGTGTGTGGTTTGAGAGGCAACAAAGTGCACAGACTTGAAAGGTAGAGTACTACGCTCGTGTCCTTCAAGTTTGTTTGTAACTGTGAGTGTTTGTTTGTACGTCTGTTGACCTACTCTGTCTCTGTCTCAAGAGAGAACAAAAGAACAGCTACGAGGTCTGGTGTCTGGCCTCCTTGTGAGGACACAGATACAGGCTGTGGAGAGGGTACTGAGACACCTACTCACAAACGCCTAGACGTCTAGTTTTGCAAAAAGAGCTGTGTGAGGATGTGCTGGAGTATTTGTTTTTTGGAACACCTACTCAGAAGAGATAGGTCTGTCCACTTTTTCTTTCTGCTGTGCCAAAAACAAGCCAGAAAAGAAATCAGCCTTGTGCTGGTGACTCCAATGTTACATTCCCCGAAGATAGCTCAATAAAAAGTCGGTAATACAACCAGACACAAATCCCCAAAAGAGAATGATGTCTCGTTATATTAGCTCAGTGAAGCCGAAAAGAAAACGGCAACAGACCAAGGTTAAAATGGCATTAGGTCAAATCCGGCCAAACGATATTGAAAATAATGGGAAAAACTAGGTGCACCTGACACCAGAAAAAGGGTACTTTTAACCGGCTATCCGGGGGGTGATGCCTACATCATGATCATAGCCCGGGCCGCTGAGGCTACCTCAGGCCTATAGCGGCTGCCTGTAGGCCGCCCGCAGATACTACCTGAGGTAAATATCACTGTGCTACTTTACTAGTCATACTCCTGTGTCAACCCAGACGCCGCACAATTAGAGGCAGTTAATAATAATAACACTCTTAACCTGGTAACGATAATAATACTCCTAGTACTAGAACCGGTACCACCGGCGAGTCGTGTATATATATGGAGTCACTCAGGCTGACTTATCGTTAGGCCGGACCATGGGAATTGGCTGGTGTTTCATGAATCACCAGTATAATCAGTAGCCTTGACTCGTGACTGAGTGATTGAAATTATTTCAGTGAATCAAGTCAAGTTCATCAACTTACTGTCGGTACTCGTAACGCGGCCGTGGCCCGGGTCACTGGAGGCTCAGACTGCCACAGCTTCACCAGCCCGTGCCGGGGGCACTGAAATTCAAGTGTCACGGTGCTCCGAGTGATTCAAGTGCAGTTCAGAGTCAAGACTGAGTGCGATTCTCTTGAAGCGGCCCCCGACGGATTCAGTCAGGTTGCTGAGCCGCCCCCGGGCAGATCAAGTAAAAGTCAAGTTAAGGAAACTTGATTCTGAGTCACATTGACTCAAACCAAGATTAAATTTCAAGTGGGTTCTGGTTTTTATTATTAATAATAAAACTTGAATTTGCCATCGTGGTGGTCACAGTTATTTCAACTGTGAGTGACACTTGAATCCGATGATTCATGTCCTTTGCTGAACTGATTAATATTGCTGTTGACATTCAAGACAACAAAAAAAATTGATTTTTCTGTTTTGGTTGGAATTTCAGTTTTGGTTGGAATTTTGATTTTGGGTGAAAATTTGAATTTTTCAAATTAACGGCTATATTCGTCCGCAAAATATCGTAAATTTTCGCGAAATGTTACCGTTAAATTTGAAAATTTG
>WBZZ01003778.1:242500-245000 GCA_019918135.1 Paulinella micropora | reverse complement strand
ACAAGAAGTGCCCCGAAAGAACCAACCGAAAGAAGAAAACGCCTGGTATTGCCATCAACACCAAGCGAATGGAAAGGCATTGAAGAAGAACTCCAATCCGCACTCCCTCTCATCCTCCCCTCCTCTCTCATCAAACGCTTGTCGTGTGACGAAGCAGTAGCGAAATTTGAAAGATATCTCTACGAGTACTTCTACGACTTCATATCACAACGGGTACCTCAAACAAAAACACAAGAACAAACTCATGAACGAAAAAACCGCCACGTAATCCGGCTCCAAACAGAACTCACGCAGAACCGACAACAAAAACTGATCCAAAAGAGACATCTGCGAGATCTCAAAAGGGCAGGTTCAATTCCAGCTGCTGTTGCAAAAAGCCTGCAAAAAACTTGGCGAGTATTATTGAAGACCGGTAACCGCCTCCGCCGTCGTCTCAAGGAAGCAACTTTAAGCTCCGCTCAACGACAAGCAAATACACGCTTCCGAAATGACCCTCATAAGTTTGCCAAAAATCTGTTTCATCCCCCCTCAACCCAAACCACTTGCTCCCTATCCAAAGAAAACTGTGACTCCTACTTTCCCAACCTATACAAAGACGCTAATCGTGAACAAACCTACGTGCCCTTACCTGAAATGAATCGCCCACCTCTACCAACTGTCCCCTTTGACCTCAAGCCACCGTCCTTCTTGGAAACCAAAAGATCTGTGTTTGCCAAGCGTAATGGTGCAGCCCCTGGCAGAGATAGTATTAGCTACCTTGTTTACAAGAGACTTCCCACCGCTTTACTTTTCTTACACAAACTCATTGTCAAGTGTTGGACAACTGACGTAGCTAATAGCTGGGCCCAAGCTGCTATCTCCCTCCTTCATAAGGACGGCGATCCACTTCAGGCCTCAAACTATCGTCCGATTGCTCTGACAAGCTGCTCGGGTAAGGTATTTTTCGATTTGTGGTCAAAACGCCTAGAGAGTTTTTTGCTAGATAACAAGTACTTTGACAGAGCAAAACAAAAAGGTTTCCTCCGTAACGTTGCAGGATGCCCCGAGCATATTGCTACTACAAAAGCTACCATCAGAAATGCAAAAGATCACTATCGCCAACTGGTCATAGCATGGATTGACCTACAAAACGCTTTTGGAAGCGTAAACCACAACTTGATCCAGTTCGCTCTCTGGTGGTACCACGTGCCCCCTATGTTTGCTCGCATAATCTTTTTATACTACGAACTCTTAGTAGCCACAATCGAAGGGAAAGATTGGTCATCAGAACCCTTTGTTTTTGCTGTTGGCGTTTTTCAAGGATGCTGCATTTCTCCTCTCCTTTTCAACATAGTTTTCAACCTACTCCTTGACCTCCTATCATCCTTGACCAAAAACAACGGTTATCATTTCAAGCATAAGACCTCAACAGATGAAGTCATCGTGCACGAAGCTGCTTATGCTGACGACCTCAAACTACACTGCCGATCCCCGAAACACTGTCAATCGTCCATCAACATGATTGACAAATTTCTGTCATGGTCCAGAACAATGGCCGCGAAACCGCCCAAATGCAAAAGCCTTGCTTTCAAATACTGGACTAAAGCCGACGACCATAAGGGTCTCAAACGATTATTGCCGATCTCGTTCCCACCTTTCGACCCCGCCCTTACTATTACTGGCAAACCGATTGACTTCATCGCTGACAAGCCTTTCAAAGACCTCGGATGGATTGTCTACCATGACCTCAGCGAAAACGAACAACGTGCAGCAATCCAAAAGAAGTTCATTTTTTCTATGCAAGCCATCGATAGCTGCTCGATCAATGGCTTTATGAAACTGTGGCTATACCAGCACTACGCTGTCCAGTCACTTGCCTGGCCATTTCTCACTTATGACCTCTGCTTATCTTTCGCCAAAACCCTTGAGAAAATTGCGACCCGCTTCCTCAAAAAATGGGCCAATATCTACAAAAGAGCTCTGGTCTCTTGCCTTTACCGCCCACGCTCGAAATTCGGTCTACAGCTCCAATCCATCGTCTCTTTTTACCAGCGACTTCAAATCAACCGTGCTCAAATGCTGAAGTACTGCCCAGATAAACACCTCTCGTCCATTTATGCGATGAACCTGATGAAACACGAAACATTTCGAACTATCTGGAAACCAGAGCCTATGCTCGAAAAGCTTGAGGCACAAGTTGATTTTGAATTCAAACATCGAGGCCAATCCGATCATCTCGGACTTGGCCATGGTCGCTACCCAAAAGAAAATTCCATCACAGACCGCAAAGACAGGGTTTTAGAATTAGCTGCTGAGACAATACTTGAGGCAACCACAGTGCATGACATGGACAAAGCCATGCAAGGGTGCTTCCTTCGTTTTGAAGACGCATGCCCCTTCGACCTCTCCTGGGCTCGCCTCATCGGAACCCGTAATCCCCGTTTAATCTCTTGGGTCATCAACGCAAGCACAAACTCGGTTATTACCCCCGACCTTAGACGTCTGTGGGGAATCATTCCCA
>WBZZ01003778.1:212500-225000 GCA_019918135.1 Paulinella micropora | reverse complement strand
TCTGGTGTGTAGTCTGTCTGGTCTGTTGGTCTGTCGGTCTGTCTGTGTCTGGTCTGTCTGGTCTGTCTAGCTCAACAAGCATGGTTGGATTCACTTGTCAAGTCAGCCACCTCAACCAGCATGGTTGATTCACTGTCCCCCACAAATAGACGCGTGCCTTCTGGACGGTATGGCACTTGTCACACTCCATCTTCTTGTAGAGCTTGCCATTTTTGCACTCTGTGCCCTGGAAGGACCACACCTACAGACATGATTCACAATTAAATGATTCACATACAAGAAAACCTTACACATGCATGCATTCATCCATCGTGGCTCGGATAGATAGATGGATAGATAGATAGATAGATAGATAGATAGATAGATAGATAGATGGATAGATGAAATATCGACTAATGTCAGAAAAAAGGAGCTTCTGATTTCGTCAACCAGGAAGTCTGTGGGTAAAGTATTAACCCGATGCCCAGCTAAGCCGTGATGTTTGCACGGAAGGGACTGATACAGGCAATACCAAAGCTTCCTAGTACCAGGCGGGGCCAGGGCTCGTTCCATAAAGCGCCCCTTGCAGAACGAGCTCCCACCTCCATTACAGAGGGCCCAGTAAGCAGATGGAGTTTCGAGACTGTTCGACAGTCTAGTATAAACCGACAGAGCACTGTGGGTTTTATTCCGGGCTCAACAAGCGAGAAAGGGCACCCTGAGGGAACAGGATTGTGCTTCCCGTCGCTATTTCGGCATATGACTTATAAGATAGATAGATAGATAGATAGATAGATAGATAGATAGATAGATAGATAGATATGAGCAGGGATGCAGAGACTGACATGGCATCCACCCAGGTTGCAGCTGGAGTAGATCTGTGGGTTAGCCTGCCTCTTGCCCATACGGGCAAGAGACTCGGAGAAGGGCTTCCGATACCTAGACAGAGACTAGAAGAAGCGCTTCCGATACCTAGACAGATACAATGAACGAGCACCAAAGAACCATTTGCAAGATTCCGCGAGCATACCACAGCCTGTACCAGAACGAGAGGAGGAGGTGGAGGAGGAGGAGGAAGAGGAGGAGGAGGAGGAGGAAGAAGAAGAAGAAGAAGAAGAAGAAGAAGAAGAAGAAAAAGAAGAAGAAGAAGAAGAAGAAGAAGAAGAAGAAGACAGGGCACATCAAGTCCACACCAAATATGCACGCTCGCAACCGCGAACGATAACGCATGGAATCCCACAAGGCAGTACACTATCGACTACCCTCTTCCTCCTATACGTAAATGATATCACCCGAAACATCACCAATTGCACAATCTATACATATGCGGATGACACCACACAATCTATACATATGCGGAGGAGGGCAGCGAGGAGGCGGTAGCGGTGGTGGCAGAGCAGCCGATGGAGCAAGACAGGGACACTGGTGGTCACAGCCAAAACCAGCGCAACCCTGCAAACAAACGCTCAGTACATACATACATAACATGAATACCGCCTTATCAGGTACTTCCATGCCAATAATCTTGTCCCGAACCCAACTAAAACTTAATGTACGATTTTCCGTAAGCATCCTTTTAACATCAACCTTGCAAGGAACAGTCAGGTGATAGAGCAATGCCAACAAGCGAAGCTTTTTGGCATAGTCCTACACCGTAACCTTAAACACCACGAAGTCCACAACGTGATTACCAAAATCTTCCCTATGGTCCAAATCCTAGCTTATGCGAATAAGCGTCTGCCTACCCATACCTTAAAACAGCTTTGCTACTTCCATGTATACCCACACCTCATATACAACATAAGTAAATGGGGCACGCAAGACAAAACCAAAAAATATATACAAGCCCTGGTCAACATCCATAAACGCATAATACGCCTACTGCTACCAGCAGCCCCGCGCTCCCATAATGCGCCGCTACCGCATAAATTACAACTCCTAGACCTATATAACCTTTATACATACAGAGTCTGCATTGAAACACACCTACATACTCACCAAAAATAAAGCATCAACCTATGCACGATAATAATTACACTAGCATTAGCACCACGCATACCCATCGAATCCGATATTCTCTTAAACGCAACATATACATAGACAGAAGCGATCCGCTTCACGCAAACTAATGCTAACATCAACAACATGCTGCCCGATAATATTTTTCAAGTAACCAAACTAAGCCAATTCAAAAAAGAACTTAAGAAATATTTATTAACTAACCAGGCCCGCAGCGCCGGACTCGAAATGTACTAATAACTACACCCCAGACATTGGTCACTGCCGCGGTCAGCGATTTGCTTTAGGCAATAGCTGTTAGCAGTTTCTCCATGAGTTATAATTGTACAATTATTTCTCTAAATAAAAAGAATCTAAGAATCTAAGAAAGAAGAAGAAGAAGAAGAAGAAGAAGAAAAAGAAGAAAAAGAAGAAGAAGTTAATATTAATTTCATTTCTTCCTTATTCTTTTCCTTTGTTTCTTTCTTTCTATATACTTTTATTAGGTCTTTTTTCTTTCCCATGGGCCATGCATTAGTTCTGACTTTACCTCCTGTACAAGTTCGCTTTCATCAAAGAAGAAGAAGAAGAAGAAGAAGAAGAAGAAGAGGAAGAAGAAGGAGAAGAAGGAGGAGGAGAAAGAGGAGGAGGAGCAGGAGGAGGAGCAGGAGCAAGAGCAGGAGTAGGAGCAGGAGGAGGAGCAATAGGAGGAGGAGGAGGAGGAGAAGAAGAAGAAGAAAAAGAAGAAGAAGAAGAAGAAGAAGAAGAAGAAGAAGAAGAAGAAGATTTGTATGGATGACCCACTTGTAAAAAAAACTTCATTAAATCAAAGGCAAAGGCAAAGAGAAGAAGAAGAAGAAGAAGAAGAAGAAGAAGAAGAAGAAGAAGAAGAAGAAGAAGAAGAACCTTGTCAACTCGGCAAGTATTTCGATTTTTGTCACTTGATACAGTAGTTCAATCTAAAACAAATCCAAGCCAAGCCAAGAAGAAGAAGAAGAAGAAGAAGAAGAAGAAGAAAAAGAATTAACGATTTGTATGGATGACCAGAGGTCACTTGTAAAAGTAACTTCATGAAATCAAAGGCAAAGGCAAAGAAGAAGAAGAAGAAGAAGAAGAAGAAGAAGAAGAAGAAGAAGAAGAAGAAGAAGAAGAAGAAGAAGATGAGAAACAGGTCAAACTACTGGGTACAACTGTCCAAAGCAACCTGTCTTTCAGGAAACATGTACAAACAATTGCTGTCCGTCTACAACCATTCTCTCTCTCTCTCTCTCTCTCTCTCTCTCTCTCTCTCTCTCTCTCTCTCTCTCTCTCTCTCTCTCTCTCTCCCTCTCAACCTCCCCTCAATGTCCTGGAAATTTCTTATTCCAATCATGACCAATGGTTGTGGGAAACAATAGCTAGCATTGCTAATTGTTAGCGCTGTAGATAACAGGACTTTATTACCCCAATGAAAGAAACCCTAAACGGTTCTTGTTCACGTTTAATGTTTCTTAGTGGTCGTTGGGATCTTTATCGTTTCCTCTATCCTTGCTCTTTTATCCATATCTTAACCACCTCTCTCTCTCTCTCTCTCTCCATATTACGATTATTTTTTTCACTATTATTATCATTATTATTATTATTATTTAGGAGTACATAGGCCATTGGTCCTTTTCAATGGGCTGATTGGTATAAAGCTCCTGGGGTTATGTTCTATGCCGTCACTTCCTTTATTCCACCGATTGGTGTGGAGACTTTCCTTATGGAATGGAGGACTGGATGCACATGGCCTTTTGGCTCAGCAATTGGCAGGAGATACATTATTATTATTATTATTATTATTATTATTATTATTATTATTATTATTATTATTATTATTATTTTGGGGGGCACCAATACATGGTTGGGTGTCACCGCCACACGGCGGGGTTGGGGCCGTTGGCAGCTTGTTATGAGGGGTACATAATCAGTGCTCCACTGATTCATGAGACGGAAACTTTTACTGAGAGAAGATCTCTCACCACGCTCACGGCTCTTGGCTCGGGGTGGCCTCTGGTATCACTCGGGGTGCGGGGGGTGGGGGTTATCTGAGGGAGGGGGTTGGGCTCAGTGGGTCACTGGACAGGTTGGTTAACTAAACTACTGTCGGTATGAGTGGGAATGAAGGCGACAGGCTCCACACATTTCCACAAGCCTTGAAATCACTCAACTGCCACAGTAGCGACTGCCTGGACGCGGGGCTCCTGACTCACCCTCTCTCCCAGAACCCCTCGTGCTCACTTTGCGGATGCCATGGGGATGCTCTGGCGGAGGGTCGGGACGTGTTGGGTGCATGTGACCGGGCCTGTCACTTAGTGTTCTCGGTAGATGACTCTTTTGTAGCTTCTATCGGACGCAGGGTGGCTTGCCACGACACCTCAATGATGCATAGTACGTCACGTCTCTGACCTGGTTACGGGGGCGGGTAACTGAGGCGGGTTCCTGAAGGCTGGTTCCTGGCTGCTATGTTATTGTTGTTGGGTTCCTGGCTGCTATGTTATTGTTGTTGGGTTCCTGGCTGCTATGTTATTGTTGTTGGGTTCCTGGCTGCTATGTTATTGTTGTTGGGTTCCTGGCTGCTATGTTATTGTTGTTGGGTTCCTGGCTGCTATGTTATTGTTGTTGGGTTCCTGGCTGCTATGTTATTGTTGTTGGGTTCCTGGCGGCGTACATGTTTATGCTTTTTTAAGGGTTGAGCTTTAAATAACCCCACTCGGGTCTTCTTTTATCGAGCTCACCACTCGGTGGATGGAGGCCTGGGGTAGACTTATACGATGTTTTTGATGCTAGGTTCCGTCTCCAGGGATTCGACTGGCATCGCTGCTTTGCCTCACCGCACTGCCTCACCCACACATCCACGCTGGCACACTGTTTCTCCTCTTGCTCTTGTACCTATGTCGCACACAGCTATGAGCTCACGCCGATGAGTGGTTGTGACGAGGTGCACCCAGCTGGATTGCGGGCGAGCCACGGCGGCCTCGCTCTCGCTCTCTCTCTCTCTCTCTCTCTCTCTCTCTCTCTCTCTCTCTCTCTCTCTTTTTTTTTTTTTTTTTTTTTTTTTTTTTTTTTTTTGTTGTTGCTTTGCTTTGCTTTGCTTTGGGCGAGGCCTAGCTTTCACATGGGCGGGCTGAGCCTATGAGGGGCGCATTTTTTTTTTTTTTTTTTTTTTTTTTTGTTGTTGCTTTGCTTTGCTTTGCTTTGGGCGAGGCCTAGCTTTCACATGGGCGGGCTGAGCCTATGAGGGGCGCACGATAAGCGTTCCATTGATTTATGAGACGGGTCCCAATTACTGAGAGTAACTCATGTGAGTTGCTCATCATACTCATGGCTCTTGGCTCGGGGTGGCCTCTGGAATCACAAGGGGTGGGCACTGGGGGAGGGGGTTGTGTTCAGAGGGTCACCGCGAAGGATGGTCAACCAAACTACTGTCGGTCGGAGTTTGTACGAAGGCGAGAGGCCCTACACCTTACCACAAGCCTTGAAACGACTAAATGACCAAAGTAACGACGGACCGGAGCGGGGCTCCTGGCTCACCCTCTCTCTCAGCACTCTTCGTGCTCATCCTGCGGATGCCATGGGGTTGCTCTGGCGGAGGGTTATGGGGTGGTGGGTACACGTGCACGGGCCTGTCACTCTGTGCTCTCGGTAGATGACTCACTTGCAGCGTTTATCGGACGCAGGGTGGTTTGCCACGACACCTACCTTGATGATGCACAGCGGGTCTGCCTCGTGCCTGGTTACGGATGCAGGTGAGTGTTTGTGTGTATTCCTATACATACGTACACGTATGCTTTTTAAGGGTTGAGCTTTAAATAACCCCACCTGGGTCCTCATTTATCGAGTTTACAACTCGATCAATGCGGCACCGGGGTCCCATACCACTTATGTCAGGTTCTTATGCGAAGAGCGCGGCCGCTAGTGCTGGCCCTATGGGTCAAGGCGGTAATCCTTCAGGTTTAGACGTTCCCCGTGGGAGTGCGCCTGCGGGTGGCGATGGCTACTCGGCCGGGGTGGGGTGGTCGAGTGCTCGCGTACCTGACGGGCAACCTGAATCACGTAGAGCCAGCAATCCTGCTGCATCTCGATCACCCTCCCCAACCTCGGAAGAGAAGTCACGTCCGGAAAGGTCTGGTCACGGCGTGTGGCAAGCGGTACCGCCACCGAGGAGGTGGCGGAGGAAGGTACGAAATGAGCTGGATAAGAGATGTTGCATAGTATGGGGGCTATCGCATGTCTCTCAGACAGTGGTCATGGCGCGAGAGCTCCGAATTCTCGGTCTCGGGGAAGTCGAGGTGGAATTCGCGGGCAGAGGTAGTGGGCGACATTTGCGGATTAAATGTGCGTCTTGTGAGGAGGCGGAGAAGATGGTGCGGCTGCTGCGGGAGCGTAAGTTCTTCACGGGGTAGGTTCACGTTGCGACGGGTAGGACTTTCCGGGAAAGAGAGAAGCAGCGGGCTGCACGGGGGGGTGCCCAGTATGTAGAGATGCAGAGGGAGCTTCGCAAGCAGGGATTTGGCTACTGGGTGCTCGACGTGGAAGTCGACGAGCCCCAGGGCGAAGCCTCAAGCGGTGAATCTCCCTTGGCGGAGTGGGGCGGGATGCGGGAGCTGGAGGAGCTGGGGCGGAGGGTGCAGGATGGGCCGTGGAGGGTGGCGGAGGGCTCCAGGCGGGCTCAACCGAAGCGCAGGCATCGGCATCAGCTTCGTTCTTCCCAATTTGTAAAAGGCTTCCCACTGAGGGTGGCCTCACATAATTGGCAAGGCAAAGTGGGTGCGGATAGCCCAGGCTTTGGGGAATGGCCGGAGCACTACAAGGAGCGAGGCTGGGTGATCGTCGGAGTCCAGGAGCACAACCTATCGTCGCAGAAGGTGGAGAAGCTCCAAGTCGACGGCTTCGCAGTCCTCGGCAAAGCGGCTGCAACTGGTGCGGGCTCGCGTCTCTTGGGGGGAGTCTTGACGTTGGTGGCCAACTATCTGGCACCGTGCGCTACCATTGTACAGGCGCCTGTTCCACACCCACAGCAATTGTGGGTGAGGCTGTCGTCTGGGAGCGCGACGGCGTCGGATGTGTTCGTCGGCAACGGCTACTTCCCCCAAGAAAATCAACGAGAGGAATCTATTGCAGCCTATGAGGCGTGGCAGGCGGCCGTCTCCTACTTCGCCACCAAAGGTCATGTGGTTACGGTTGGTGATGCTAATGCTAAGCTGGGGCCCGCCAGAATAGCGCGGGAGGAGGGAGTGGTGGGCCTCTTTGGCGAGATAGATGGGAGGGGTAGAGGGGTTAGGAGTGAGAATGGTGAGTTGCTGGCTGCGATGCTTGTTGCCACGGGGTTGCGCAATCTCAGTGGGTTTTCGCAACCACGGGGGGACAAATATTGGTGGTCTAGGCAGGAAAATGTAGGTGGACGAAGGCATCTACTGGATTACATCTGCGTCTCTTCCGAGCTGGCGGAGGAGGCAAGCTTCGGCGTCGACGAGGTAGACCTTGATACCGACCACAAAGCTGTGTGGGCGGAACTGGTCTGGGGGGGACAGCCACCCCCCAAAAAGCAGGTAAAGAGGTACAAAGCATTCAAGGCAGAGCGCTTGATAGGCAGGGTAGTTGAGGGTAAGGAGAGTGAGCTGTCTAAGCTTAGGTTGAAGTACGACGAGACCTTTGCAGCTGGTATATCGGGGCTGTTGCCAGATGGCCTCCCAGATCTATCAGCAGTGGAGGACCCGGATGAGCTTCAGCAGGAGGTAGATAGGGTCGCTAGCTTAGTGGTCCGAGCTTTCACGGGCGCAGCCGTGAAGGTCTTGGGAGTTCGGGTGATTAGGCCAGGGTTTACTAATGCATGGTTTGATGAGAGTCTTAGGGAAGCGATTGCGCGACGGAGAGAGGCATACGGCCTCTGGCGAAGGAATGAGGCCAACCGAGAGGCCTGGCAAAGATATAAAGAAGCGAGGAAGGCGGTCAGAAGGTTATGCAAGGAGAAGAAGGAGCAAGCGTGGAAGCGGGTCCAGAATGACACCGCTGCCAACTTCAGGAGCGCTACCATGGCCACGTACTGGAAGCTGTCAAAGCGTTTGGGCGGGGTTCGGCGGTCGAACGCTTCTGCTCCTGTTCGGAAGCCCGATGGCACTCTGGCATGCACACTCCGGGAAAAACTACAAGAATGGGAAGAATACCGCCGACGTATGGTGGTCCCCAAAGAAAACCAGTTTTTGGAGGATGCATGTGTAGAGGAAGTCGGTTCTGATGAGGAAGCAGCGCGGATTGAGCCCGAGCGGAAGGCCCGCGAAACCTTCCAGTATAACGACAACCTGCGCGACCAATTCGAGGCCATGGCGCAAGCCGAGGAGATCCGGACTGAGACGGGCCCGCTGGACTATGATTACACCGAGAAGGAAGTGGAGCTCTGCCAGGAAAATCTCCAGAATCACAAAGCGTGCTCACCGGATAAGATCAAGAACGAGATGCTCAAGTACGGAGGCACGCGGATTGTGAGCTTTCTGGTGCGCTTCTTCAACTGGTTGAAATCGTGCGAATACACCCCCAGCGACTGGGGCAAAGCGATTATCGTCAACATCCCAAAAGGAGGCGACCCAACCGATCCGGAAAATTGGAGAGACATCGCGATTCTGAGCTGTCTGGGTAAGATGTATCTGTCCCTTATGGCGGCGAGGCTTACGGCTTTCATCGATCAGCCGGGCAGGCTTCGCCCAGAGCAGGGTGGGTTCCGGCCAAAACGTAGTACGGGGGACCAGATTTTTGTCCTTAAGGAGCGTCTGCGCCTTAGACAACAAGCTGGCCTCCGTTCTTTCGTTTTGTTCGTGGATCTGAGAAAGGCATTCCCTACGGTTTGGCGGGCCGGGTTGTTTCAGAGGCTAACCCAGATGGGGGTACAGGGCAAGTTCTATCGCATTCTGCGGCGTTTTTACCGAAGAACGTCATCGCGAGTGCTAGTCGATGGCGAACTCACTGGTGAAGTGCTGGAAGAGATGGGAGTTCAGCAAGGGTCGCCGTTGTCACCGTCGCTGTTCAACGTCTTCATGGATGAGCTAACGGTCCGAATCGCGAAAGAGTTGGAGATCGAGGACCTCAACCGCATCGAAGACATACGGACCCTGCTTTACGCCGACGACGTTGCGGTAATTGCGCATAGTGTCACGGAGCTTCAACAGATTGTAAATGTCGTGGCGACATTCGTGGAGGACTATCGGCTTGAAATCAACCTGAAACCGGGCAAGACGGAAGTCATGCCGATATACGGGCACGCCAAGTCAAAAAAGTCGCCCCCATGCGTGAGGTTCCGAGGCAAGGTTCTCAACGTCACCGACCACTACAAATACCTGGGAGTTCTGCTCACGGACACCCTCTCCGATAAACCGCAAGCGAAGCGGGCGGCGGAAATCACTGTAGCGGGAACGGCTGCCTGCTACCCCCTCTGGATTGCCCATGAAGTTCCAGCGCGTCTTCGGCTGATGAATTGGCAGCAAATGGTTGGCGCAAAGTTGCTTTACGCATCGGCTTTTTGGGATCTGCCGGGCGCCAACAAGCTGAGTAAGCTGGAGGGCGCGTTGGTAGCGCCCCTGCGGGTCATCTTGGGTGTTGGTACGCGCACAAGCGGCTGCATCACCAGGGGTTTAGGCCGCACGCCGAGTTTTAGCATCCTTGCCAAGGCGGCCCGGCTTCGGTTCCTAGGGCGCATCGAGTTACTGGGCAACACAGCGCTAACACGCAGGCTTTACAACACGGGTCGGTGCAAATGGAAGGAAGATACGGAAAATTTGATCTTAGCAGATCACAGGCTGCGGGAGGGCTTGGATGCGCTCAAGCGGGTCGTGAACGAAGATGGCACGGTAGATGATAAGGACTGGCGGGCCGCTCTGGCGAACTGGAACGAGGTGGTAAAGCAATGGTCTGTCCGGCAGGAAGTAGCTGGCTGGGAGCGGCAGGCTAAGCCCTCTGATGGGCTTAGGGTGCTGCTTAGCCAGATGTCTTCCCGCTCTGCTTTCCCACGTTGGCGGGCGCTGGAGGGGGGAAGTCACAACCTTATCAGAAGGCGATTGTTGAGCTGCAACAATCGCCTTCGCCTCTACCGATCCAAATTTGGCTCATGCTCGCCGGACTGCTCAAGCTGTTTCGCCTTGTGTGGCACTGAGGTTAACGAGTCGTTACGTCACTTCCTGCTGCATTGCCCGTTTGCGAGCTCTCGTGAGGCACTGTTTGAGTTTATCGATGAGGCGCAAGCCCGGCAGCCCCTCATGCTGAATCGAGGAGGGCTTTATCACAGGGAACTGCGGGAGGCAGAGGAGGAGATGAGGCTCTTCAAAGAGGAATGGCTGAAGGGGGAGGATGAAAAGATGGCGGCGATGCTCGGCGTTTTGTTTATCCCTGTCCCAGAAGAGGTGGAGGAGGAGTTAGGAAGGTTTGTTGCCACCATCTGGAAGGAGTGGGAGGAGTTGGAGGCGCAGACCAGGGAGGCAGAGGGGGCGGAGGAGGAGGAGGAGGTGATCGACCTCACGGTCGTTCAGGAGGTGGGTAGAAGGAGGGGAAGGCCTAGTCAGGTAGAATGTCTGGCTAGATCTGTTGTAGGTGGAGGTCAGCGCAGCGTCGCGGACTTCTTCTCGGCAGATAACTCCTCTCACTCCTTGCACCCACTTGCACATGCACAGCACGCTCATTTGCACATTGCACTGCCAGTCGAGTCTTTGGAGCGGAGCCGCGTCACCGAACGGTCCCGTGCTACCAATGGAGGCACATGTCCGACAGGATCAAAGGCCAATTGACTGATAAGTCTATTATTATTATTATTATTATTATTATTATTATTATTATTATTATTATTATTATTATTATTATTATTATTATTTATTATTATTATTTATTATTATTATTATTATTATTATTATTATTATACTATTATTATTATTATTATTATTATTATTATTATTATTATTATTATTATTATTATTATTATTATTATTATTATTATTATTATTATTATTATTATTATTATTATTATTATTATTATTATTATTATTATTAGGGAGTACATAGGCCATTGGTCCTTTCCATGGGCTGATTGGTATAAAGCTCCTAGAGTAATGTTCTATGCCGTCACTTCCTTTATTCCACCGATTGGTGTGGAGACTTTCCTTATGGAATGGAGGACTGGATGCACATGGCCTTTTGGCTCAGCAATTGGCAGGAGATACACTATTATTATTATTATTATTATTATTATTATTATTATTATTATTATTATTATTATTATTATTATTATTATTATTATTATTATTATTATTATTATTATTATTATTATTATTATTATTATTATTATTATTATTATTATTATTATTATTTTGGACACCATGATAGCCCAGTGGTCAAGTTCTACCATCTGGGCCCTGTCGCCAGTTCGATTCCCGTCGGTGCCACCAGTATTTTCATTGAACATACCGGTCCGTCTGGACCAGTATTTTCATTGAACATACCGATCCGTCTGGACCAGTATTTTCATTGAACATACCGATCCGTCTGGACCAGTATTTTCATTGAACATACCGGCCCGTCTGGAAGTGTTGGAACTGCCCTTGCGGCGGTGTCATTAGAGCTTATCGTCAATTCTTCGTACTCCCCTCACGGGTGAGACGATGGAGCCATTGACAGAGAAGCACTATTATTATTACTTTAATATATTGCAACGTTACTTTAATAATTTTTAATATTTAATATTATAAGGGTCACCGTCTTTCATTAAATTAAAGGCAAAGGCAACGAAGAAAAAGAAGAAAATAAAGCAGAAAAAAGGAGGAAAAGAAAGAAGAGATGTTTCATTATAAAGCCATTCAGTGGAAAAATACAGTCTTTCCTCTCCTACTTCTCCTCTCTGAGGAAGGGAAGGAGATTAGGTACAGGGAAGGCAAGGAGGAAGGAAAAGGTAGTAGGTAATGATACGGTAAACATTTGGAAATGCCTAGCTTCCGGGCTATCGACACCAAAAAAGAAAGAAAGGCAGAGGCTTCACAAACCCCTTTCTCGAGAGCCACAAGTCCCAAAATGGTCTGCCCTTCAAACTTTTCACACCCTTTCCCTTTGGATAGAACCTCCCCTAGTATGGCAATCATTTTTGTATTCATCTCGATGCTGTCGTTCTTTTCGCAGCCATTTTTTCCTGTCAAGTTTTTTTTGAATCTTCAATCTCAGTAATAGTTGACCTTTCGTTCAGTGATCGAAAATCATACGTTTCAGACTCGTTTCCTGTGTCGTTATATCGATATTTGTGTGTTCAAAGGCTGCTGGTTTGTTTTACAGTATGGTGGACAGCAGGAACAAGGTGGTAGATCTGGTGGTTATGGAGAGCAGCAGCATGGTGGGCAGAGAGGGCAGCAGCCTCTGCGATATGCACAACCCACTCCTTTCGAGCCTGCAGACACAAGCCGAACTCCGCTTTACAAGCCGGAAGATTACTCTGACGGCGCTGGGGGAGAGAGGATGAATTATGAAGAAGGACAGTTCAG
>WBZZ01003778.1:197500-207500 GCA_019918135.1 Paulinella micropora | reverse complement strand
GAGAGAGAGAGAGAGAGAGAGAGACGCAGAGAGAGAGAGAGAGACGCAGAGAGAGAGAGAGAGAGACGCAGAGAGAGAGAGAGAGAGAGAGGCAGAGAGAGAGAGAGAGAAAGAAAGAGAGAGAGAGAGAGAGAGAGAGAGAGGAGGGGCCCAGAGAGAGAGAGAGAGAGGAGGGGGCCCCTCCTCTCTCTCTCTCTCTCACTCTCTCTCTCTCTCTCTCTCTCTCTCTCTCTCTCTCTCTCTCTCTCTCTCTCTCTCTCTCTCGGGGCCCCCTCCTCTCTCTCTCTCTCTCTCTCTCTCTCTCTCTCTCCTGCCATGCCACTACTACTACTACTACTACTACTACTACTACTACTACTACTACTACTACTACTACTACTACTACTACTACTACTACTACTACTACCACTACTTACTACCACTACTACTACTACTACTACTACTACTACTACTACTACTACTACTACTACTACTACTACCACCACCACCACCGCCATTTCCACTACTGCTACTCCTGCTACTATTGCTACACTTACTACTTACTGCCCACACCTAGAAATCTCATGTATGTTCATTCTTTTAGTTTCATTATCGCACACATTCTCTTTTTGTCTCCCAACCATTTCTGCGTCTTTTCTTGTCATTGTTTCTCGTCCCCCTTGTCTCTCGCCATGCAAGAAGCATGTTGGTTGTCTCGCTTGATGCGCGCTTGATAGATAGATAGATAGATATCTGCTGCTTGGTAGGTGGTGGCTGTGATTATGAATGTCATCCAATCGGCCGTCTGCACGACGTTTGTGGTCAGCAGTGCATACAATCCTACATAGAATTCGCGCATGTATGTATGTTGTACGCATGTATGTAAATTATGTGTGTACATGTAATATCATATATACATACATTTATTTTGGGGGGGGGGGGGGGGAAGGTGGTAGAACCCGAATGTATGACAGAAGGTGTGTGTGTACAAATATATATATACTGTCAGTGTTGGGCGGAGGACGCGGCGGCGTGCGCAGCGGGTCGCCCCCAATGGTTCGCCAGGTCAGTCCTTAACAAACTAACTAACCTACCTACCTACCTACCTACTTACCTACCTACCTATCTCCGGGTCGCCCCCACTGCTTCGCCAGGTCACTCCCTGCCTACCTACCAACCTACCTACCTACCTACCTATCTACCTACCTATCTACCTACCTATCTACCTACCTACCTACCTACCTACCTACCTATCTATCTATCTATCTATCTATCTATCTATCTATCTATCTATCTATCTATCTATCTATCTATCTGCTTATCCATTTATGGCAGGATCCTCGATGCCTCCCGGGCCATGTACCCAGCTATGCGGTTGTGAATGTGAACGTGAAACCCTGACAATTTTTTCCCAAGTGTTGCCAAGTGGATTTGAATGGAGAAGCGCACACTCCAGTATCTCAACGTTCGCCTTTTCTGAACGTCACTGAGGAGAGAGAGAGAGAGAGAGAGAGAGAGAGAGAGAGGAGAGAGAGAAGAGAGAGAGAGAGGAAGAGAGAGAGAGAGATCAAGAAGAAACAAAGAAAAGTAAAACTATTTACCATATTTCAACCATGTCATTCCGTGTAACATACCATATTAGTTCAATATTAATTAAACGCAAGTAAATATTACCGGTAAGCTTATATTGTTGCAGGAAATCTATGTGTATGAATGTATTTTCTTACTTAAGCTTACTACCGGTAGTAGGAATAAGATCTTTCCTATCCTGGCTAGTCCTGGCTAGTAATTAAGTTACTAACGCCTAACTTATTAATAGTACTTACGTTTAGTGTGCTGTACTAAGACACTTGGTCAGGTCACGTTACTTCTGCAACGAATCGTGGCACACCAAGTTGCACAAGAATCAAGCTGTAATTCTTGCACCTACTGAGCAGGCCACGGAGTAATTTTTCAGGGTGTTTCACTGGATCCGGAGTCGATTCCGTTATGCATAAAAGTGAGCATGGTTGGAACTAGTGAAAATGATTAAATTGAACTTTATATATATATATATATATTTACATGTTTAAACCTGCATCCTGCGTAGCTTCCTGCCACTCATTGTTTAGTGAATCTGACCCCTGTGTCAGTGGTTTGGGCTACACACATGTGTGACTTTTATCTAGTTTATACATAAAAGTGTTACTTGGAGCAATTTCAAACGTTGCAGGGCCTGTGTACAACTGCTTAAACCTACTTTGTGTCACACTTGTTCTTGTGGTTACGGTTTTTTCTGGGCTTTTCTGCTAGTGTTTACATATATTTTTGACATGTAAAAACAGGCATTTTATTAATAGTGGTACTACTGCGCATGCGTGACCAAGACTCAAACGTAACCACCTGTGCCATGATAGTATATATTTCAAAGTTACAAAGCTATCAACATGCTACGAACTAGACGAAAGGAGACAGTAACAAAGCAAGGTTTTTTTCGAAGCAAGTTGACATTTCACGACCCTAACATAGTATTTGGCTCAAACTCACGGCAATTGCTACCTGACTACCCGATAGTAGTGGTTTAATAAGTATACAAAGACTTCGCAGATATAGGGTCATGTGAGCGGCAAGTCACTCTGTCCAACAGCCATAAAACCAAGCTCAGAAGAAAAATCTAAAGCAAAGCTGTCAGCAAAATCACAATAACGAATCTATAAGATATAAAAACTAACATGAACGTGACCTATACTAAACGAACAATTAAAAAAACATATAAAACAAAGAGCTATCCTAGTTTGCTAAGTTGGGTCTCGAGCCACCGGTCACTGCTCATTCTGCAACCCAGTTTGAGGCACAGCAGGAGGAGGGCCGCCTGCCTCGATGCGCAGCTCTTGAATTCGACGTAAGCCTTGTGCAAGACTTGCCATTCGCGTTGCGCAGTTAAGGATGTGTGCATTGCCTCGCTGAATAGTTAGGGAGATCTCTCGTACTGTTATCACCCTCACCTATTGAATTGAATCTGTGATGTAGAGCGACGCATTGACGCGTTTGCCAACGCAGAATTCGATCAAGCCAAGCGCCTTCTTGCCTAATCTGCCTTGCCTCTCGAACGCAAACGGCATAATGATCGCCCCATCTCCCAGGCGGCTGGCAACCAGTTAATAAAAGGCATTCGTTTCCTTGCGAATCTCTGCTTTTTGAGCAGCAAATCCAGCTTCTACTGCCGAGCTCACCCGAGTTGATGCACTTTCAGCTGCGGTTCCCACGACGTCGATCAAAATGCTCCTTTCCGCCCACGCAGCGTGTATGTTAATTCTGTGTCGGGTGCTTCCCATTACAGCTTCTTCTACATTGGTCTGAGCGCCCGCATCTGTGCACATTTGTGCTACTGATCTCAGGACCATGTTGTGCGCGAAGGTGACAGCTCCGGCGTTTGTGTTGCACGTCATCAGATGATTGTTGATCTCTCTGCCGTTGAGTGCTGCGAGGGAGTGGCCACAGACGCATTCGTCCTGCATGTCTGTAGTTGGTTTTAGCCCTAGCTGGAGTGCTAAGCAAAATGCAACGTCCGCGTCGTTCATGTAGAAGTAGTCTCCAGTTGAGTTCATCAACAGGTTTGCATGCTGAGGGGCGAAAGATTTGACTGCTGCTGTGATCAACGGGTCGGCACTTACATCTTTGGTTCGGTTGTATTTGTCCTTCAGAGTAGCCAGAAATTGATCAACCATTCGATTGATTGGTTTCTCCTTGCATCGTTCTAGCAATGCAGTTTTAGCAGACTGAGTAGACCGAGCCAGCCAGTAGGGCGTCTCCACGTCTTCCGCTTTGCATCCCTCCACCAGGTCTGCATGTGCTTGGGAGATTTCTCTTCCATAAGGGGTAGCCAAGACCTTGTCTATCCCTTGACGGCCGTAGGTTTTCCAACTGGAGTATTGGATCGCACGGCATGCAGTTGCCAAGAAGTGTGCGTTGGTGACGGCTGAGGACGCGATAAACTTGCTCAGGGCCTGTGGTAGGTAGAAGAGCAATTTTATATCCATTTAAACCGACTTGCCGTATTGCGTGTGCCAGCGCTACTTCCGCGTACTTTTTGTGCGACTCGATTTCAGTCTATGCTACATGGCTGGGGAGCGTGGAGGCGATGTAGCTTGTTTTGAAGTTGACATAGTTCTTGATGAGGATGAGGCGCTCCCGCAGCGGCATTCTCCTTGCGTCTGCGATCTGCATTGCATGTTCTCCCCACTACGCAACTAAGTCCAAAGCACACTTCGTTTGCTGTTTATGATCTCCGAGCATTGATCCCAGTACCTCGACCGGTTCGTCTTCGAAGATTTTGACTCCAGCAACTGTAAGGTGTTTTCTTACATCGTCTGGAAGTTCTCCTTGGTCTCCGAGCTTTACCACCGCTGCGAAGGCTGTAATTGGGTGCAAGCTTTGTTATGTGATGGATGACGGAAGGTAGTAACTCAGGAGTGGTGACGAATTGTGTATCGTCCACTACTGCTACAACAGTACCTTCTCTTCACCCATATCATCAGGCTCAGTGTCATTGTCACTGATCGGTTGATCTATCGATGCTAAGCCTTGTGGTCGTTGCATGCTCTTTGCGTCTGCTCGTACTTTCTCCAGTACTTCTTCCAACAGAGGTTGAAAACCGAGGCAGAATAGGTGCCCGCCAAGCATATCTGCCTGTCTAGCTCCGTTCTCTGAGTTGACAGTCTCTATTTTCCCATCTGGCATCTGGAGTAGTAGCTTGGATGGGTTGCGGTATAGAAGGTCGGTGATGCCACACAGGGGTGCCAGATCTTGGATTCGATACATTTCTTGGAGACAAATGGCACTGTCGATTTCGTTGTAAGCATTCTTTTGATCCATGATTACCGCCCATGCTCTTCCCTGAAGCGATGCTGCGTGTTGGCGTGCGACGTGGATAGCAGTTGCTGCTCCTCCCTCTGCTCCGGCTCCAAAGTTAACGCAGCGGAAATGAGAGTCGATGGCTTGTTTGACTCCCGCTCGTCCAAGCGCGATAGTCTTTGCCAGCTTGATTATAATTTCTCCCGGTGCAATCGGCCGCTGCGCGTTCTTCCGCTTTTCAATCAAGATTAGTCTGCAGCTCGCTGTAAGTTCTCGCAGAGCAGGGCCTACGTCCGCGTTGAGGAAGTCAGTGACTATAGCAGCTAATCCTTTCATGCAGGCGTCGTCGTTAATCATCGACAACCAGAAATCTCCTGTTTGCCCTGATGGTCCGGGTCCTGCCCCGTCAGCTTGCTTCTTCACGGCTGCTCTCATTTCTTTCAACTCGATATGAGGAAATCGATACAAGAACGGAGGTTTTGGCATGCTCCATTGTGGTCGGTCTGCCGGTGGATGTAGCTCGCGTACTGTAGCAAGGATCCTCTGTTGGGGTCAGTATGGGTGGAGAGAAAAATGCATTCATGGCTTTGCTGGTGTGGCCTTGGGCCATCAGTTCCGTTGCTCTCTTGACTGCCGAGTCCTTGGTGGTGCGTTGCTTCTTTCGATTGCTCTCGTTTCCTTCCAGCTCGTCGTCGTCCTGCTCACCCGGCTCCTCTTCATCCGAATCCGCATTGGTGAATGCTCTGGATGATTCAAAGTTTCCAGCTTCCTCTTGCATATCCTTGATAGCAGCTTGGAGTATGTGATTCAGGTATCCTCGAGCTCGAGCTATGCCTTGTGAGTTTGATTCAATTCTCCTTCTTACAGACAATCCCCTTTTCGCATTGTATCCGCATGCTGGTGGTGTTGATTTGCGAGCAAGTATCAGCCTCGGCGCGAACATGATTGCAATCCTAATTCTCTCCTTTTCGTCCAGATCTTTCGAGTCGTGGTACTGGTTAAGTAGGGGGCGCATTGCATCAGCAATCATCGGCTATGTCATCGTCTCAGTACATAGTTGAACATAGGTCCATGTTTAAGCAGTTTCTCCGCAGTGAACATTTCCCGCAGTTCGCGGCTGTCAGTTGGGATTGGGATCATAGGTTGCTTGGCAGGTTGTACTTGGACAGTCTTCCGTTCCATGGCAAGTTGAGCCTGCCTAGCATTTGTAGCGCGTTTTCGTATGTTCGTCCCTGGTAGCGGTCGTCGGTGGGCATCATCTTGGTCGCGGTGGGTGTATCATTTGTGATGTGGTACGTAATTGGTGCAGATACAACACCAGTGTACTCCGGCAGTCCGTAGTGATCCCCCATTGATCTTTTCGTCAGTCTTGGGCGGTGGCCGGTGGACGTTGTTCAGATGAGCCGCTGCCATTTCTTCTGCTCGTCTTCGTTCCTTTGCTAGCACGAATCTGCAACCGGAGAACTGCATTGGGTGTTGACCACGGACGCTCCTCTCCCCTTTTCCATCTCCTGGCTCGTCATCGTCTGAAGACGCTGATTGTGAGGTAGGCGAATGTAAGTACGTTTGCAAAGAGCTGGTTGTATGTTGTTGAGTGCTATTTTCGTGACGCTCGCCTGTCAGCTTGCTGTCGGCACGTCTGGTTCCTTCTGCTCGCTTCACTTCTTTTCCTGCCGCTCTGCTTCGTCCCCTGGCAGCAGGCCCGGGTGTGTGTTCGTCCCAGCAAGCGCCGCAATTCCTATGGACCCTTCCATTGTTGATTTCGACAAGTGGAGGCACTGTTTGAGCTCGCGTGGTTCTCCGTCCTCCTCTTGCGCCATTTGGTTCGTTACGTTTCCCCTCATGCATGGTTGCTCCGCCAGCATGTTCATTTTCGATCTCCTCATCCGTGCTTGTACCAGAGACGACTGATTCAGGTGACTTGGTAATTGCGTTACCATTGGGGCGTGTTGCTGTTTGCGTCGGGAACCATGATGAATTGTCACTTGCATTCGTACGAGTTGCTAGGAATCCCGCATACCATGCAGCACTGGTTTGCTGCAAGCAAACGGTATATACAACATTCGCAATACCCCTCGTGCTTGCAAGGTAGGATCTTCGGGTAGAATGTGTCGAGTCCTGCACAAGCAGTGCAAGTGGCCGCAGGCGCGATCGTTTCTCCTGCTCTGACTCTTAGGAAGCGAACGTCTGCTTGGCAATGCTCACAATTGGATCAGTGCATGTCAAATCTGTTAAGCGTACAGTTTTCACATGTAGTTGCGCTATGTCCGCACTGTCCATATCGGACTAGCAGCCTAGAGATTCCACATTGAGGGCACAGAAACCTCTTTTCACTATCAGTAGTGTATTCGGAGTTGAGGTCGCTCAGCTTGTTTTCTTTGCTTTCACCTGTCACCTTGTAGAGCATCGACTTGTTCTCCTTACTCTCACTAGCCACGTTTACATTTGTGCATGCTAGTTGATTGGTAATGCAACGATCACACATCGTTTCTGTATGTGAGTTCCGCAAGTCGTCTGTGCTACATATTGCACGTCTCCATCGGATGCAAACACCTTCGCACAATCTGATGAATTTCTTCTTCTGGTACTGAATGATTGTAGGGCAAGCATGTAGCTATGCATACTTCAACCTCAGTACCCGTTGCAGTGCCTTGGGGTAATAGATCAGCTGCCCTTGCTGGCGCGGACCGAACACTCCCCCTGGTGGGCGTGCTCCCGCTCGCCTCCCTCTCCTCGGAGGGAGTAGGATCGGCTGAGTGGGAGCACCCACAGGGAAATACAACTCGACAAGGCTTGATGGACTGTCCTGAGATGTCCCTATGCCACCGTTTTTCACGAAGCATGTGGGGTCGCCATCATCATTATTTCCGCTTTTCCCTTTGCACCTATGAGGTGTGTGTAGTCAGTGGTTCCAGTTGCCCCCTTGCATCCCGATGGACGGTACTTTTTCCTAATCAGGTATAAGTACTTCATGTTAGGGTTGCGAAGGGATACTTCCCTGCGGCATCATAGCGAACGTGGGCATAATCGCGGCAGGAGTGGTGTCTCCTGTCTGCTCCGCCACTTCCCCCGATGATGAAGGCTGGATTCTCTGGTTGTGAGAGAACATTAATAACGAATTGGGGGTTGTAGCCTTTGGTATTTGTGCTCTTGCAGTCTGTGCACGTGATATGACTAGTATGACTGTTTGAGATCGCTGGACAATGACCTGGTTATAATTAATTATAATTTAATGACCTTGTGAGAGGTCGTGGAGATGATGGTGCTGATCTTATATCAGTGCTCGTGCTAGCTTGTACGCATGAGTGAAGCTGTTTCTCCTCCCTGGTTCCGAATGTAGCATGACACTTTCCACATTTCCGTTGCCTAGTTCCGTGCAACTTTTGCTCAGAACTCATGGAATTTTCCTGTCAAACTTTCCACAATTACTAGAATTAATGTGTGCTGTCTGACAAAGCAGTGGTACAGTTGAGGTACTCTTCCCACCGTCTGTGTTATGAGATCTCAAGTTGCTCCTAGATCACATCAGTCCAACCTGAAATCTTTTTTGAGCTTTACCACCAAAAAAACCCTTCCGTGATGGAGAAAATGGTAAAATACAAGGAGAAAGTGCCAGCCGTGTGCGCACTAGTGCGGGCCTTGCAACCTTTGATTGGCAATAAAGGGGATGGGATTCGGTAGACGGCTTTTGAACGAAGTTACCAGAAATGGAAGCTTTACCCTCCTTAGTCTCCCTAGAGGGGCAGCTTTTTGCTATCGTTGCTGTGGTACTTATTTGCCAAGTGCTGTATTTGATCATCTATGCAATCCGGTAAGTCTCATGCGTAGTCACGAGTCCTCTCCTCTCCCTCTTCTGCCCCCCCCCCCCCTCTTCCCTTCTCCCCTCTCTCCCCTTCTCTCCTCTCCCCTCTCTCCTCTCCCCCTCTTTCTCTCATCTCCCCTCACTTCTCTCCACTCTCCCCTCTCCCCTCTCTCCTCTCTCCTCTCCCCTCTCTCCCTCCTCTCTCCTCTCCCCTCTCTCCCTCCTCTCTCCTCTCCCCTCTCTCCCTCCTCTCTCCTCTCCCCTCTCTCCTCTTCCCTCCCTCCCACCCCCCCCCCCCCTCTCTCCTCTCCTCTCCCCTCCTCTTCCCTCTCCTCCCCCTCTCCCTCTCCCTCTCCCCTCTCCCTCTCCCCTCTCCCCTCTCCCTCTCCCCTCTCCCTCTCCCCTCTCCCTCTCCCCTCTCCCTCTCCCCTCTCCCTCTCCCCTCTCCCCTCTCCCCTCTCCCTCTCCCCTCTCCCTCTCCCCTATCTTCTCCCCTCCCTTCTCTCCCTCCTCTCCTCTCTTCTCTCATCTTCTCTCCTCTCCTCTCCCTCTTCTCTCCTCTCTCCACTCCTCTCTCTCCTCTCCTCTCTCCTCTCCTCTCTCCTCTCCTCTCCTCTCCTCTCCTCTCCTCTCTCCTCTCCTCTCCTCTCCTCTCCTCCCTCTCTTCCTCTCCTCTCCTCTCTCTCTCTTCTCCTCTCCTCTCTCTCTCTTCTCCTCTCCTCTCTCTCTCTTCTCCTCTCCTCTCTCTCTCTCTCTCTCTCTCTCTCTCTCTCTCTCTCTCTCTCTCTCTC
Organism: Paulinella micropora; assembly: GCA_019918135.1. NCBI lineage: Eukaryota > Cercozoa > Imbricatea > Euglyphida > Paulinellidae > Paulinella > Paulinella micropora. Next base: position 198,095 of record WBZZ01003778.1, on the reverse strand, counting down.
TCTCTCTCTCCTTCCCCTCTCCTCCCCCTCTCCTCTCCTCTCCTCTCCTCTCTCCTCTCCTCTCTCTTCTCCTCTCTTCTCTTCTCTCCTCTCCCCCCTCTCCTCTCGCCTCCCTTCCCCTCCCCTCCCCTCTCCTCTCTCCTCCTCTCTCTTCTCCTCTCTTCTCTTCTCTCCTCTCCCCCCTCTCCTCTCGCCTCCCTTCCCCTCCCCTCCCCTCTCCTCTCCTCTCCTCTCCTCACCTCTCCTCTCCTCTCCTTTAATTCCTCTCCTCTCCTCTGCTCTCCTCTCCTCTCTTCTCCTCTCCTCTCCTTTAATTCCTCTCCTCTCCTTTAATTCCTCTCCTCTCCTCTCTCCTCTCCTCTCTCCTCTCTCCTCTCCTCTCCTCTCCTCTCCTCTCCTCTCCTCTCTCCTCTCCTCTCTCCTCTCCTCTCTCCTCTCCTCTCCTCTCCTCTCTCCTCTCTCCCTCTCTCCCCTCTCCTCCCCCTCTCCTCTCCTCTCCTCTCCTCTCCTCTCCTCTCCTCTCCTCTCCTCGCCCCGCCCCGCCCCGCCCCGCCTCGCCTCGCCTCGCCTCTCCTCTCCTCTACAGAGCTCTCTT
>WBZZ01003778.1:192500-195000 GCA_019918135.1 Paulinella micropora | reverse complement strand
TTATGTTATTTACTTACCTTTCAACCTCCCCTTCCCCCCCCCCCCCCCCCCAACAACAACAACAACCTTCTAATTTTCCCCTTCTATCTCTCAGCTTGCAATCCTGAATGTTTATTCTTTGTTCTAGAGGAGATAAGTCCAAGACTTTGATGCTCGTCAACTTCTGCTTTGCTTTGGTATTCTTCCCTCCCAACCTCCTTCAACTCTCTCTCTCTCTCTCTCTCTCTCTCTCTCTCTCTCTCTCTCTCTCTCTCTCTCTCCCCCTCCTTCCCACCCCCCCCCCCCCCCCCAACACACACACGCACATACAGCCTCCCCTCCCACCCCCGATTTTTTTCATTACTAAGTATTGAGAGTGTACATGCATACGTGTGCTTTTGCAGATGTTTTTTCTTGCGCGCACCATCTGGATCCCTTCGGGCCTGTACGGCTACTACTGCATCGTCACCTCACCTAAGGGCTTTGTACGTACTTCTCTCTCTCTCTCTCTCTCTCTCTCTCTCTCTCTCTCTCTCTCTCTCTCTCTCTCTCTCTTTCCTAACCTAAATATCGACTATCAACGGTTGTACCTACATGTATGCAGCAAAATCTTAGTATTCCTACATGCGCACGTACATTGTCGAATCTACAGATATACATAAAATTATACGTCATATGCATACTTTATAGGAATATTCCCTGCGTTTCCTTGTCTCTAGAACCTTATTTCCTGGACAGCAGCGCCATCTCTATTCCCATCCCTCATTATAATACTATAGATATGTATGCATGTATTATTGAGATATTCCCTGCTTGTCCTTGTTTCTAGAACCTGATTCCCTACTGGAAGCTGTCAGCAGCGCCATCTCTATTCCTATCCCTTTTACTCTGAATGGCACATGCGTATGTGTATTGTCAAATCTACAGATACATTCAATATTATAAATTCAATGACTACAGAGATATTCCCCGTTTTCCCTTGTCCTTGTCTCTAGAACCTCATTCCCTACTGGAAGGCGGTCAGCAGCGCCATCTCTATTCCTATCCCTTTCATTCTCAACGGAATATGGAGCCTCGAGATAATGCGCATGATTGGAAAGGCCTTAAGGCCGAAAAAGTCCAAGGCACCCAAGACAGAATAATCGCAAATGCTTGTTAACCGAAAAAGTCCGCGGCAGCCAGGGCAGGATGATTGCGAATGATTTTGGCAGGGCCTTAAGCAAACTCAAGACACCTAAAGCAGAGGAATGTGTCTGTCTAGCTCTCTCTCTCTCTCTCTCTCTCTCTCTCTCTCTCTCTCTCTCTCTCTCTCTCTCTCTCTCTCTCTCTCTCTCTCCTGCTCCTGCTCGTTTTCCCATGTGCTCCCAACTTGCTGGGAAGCTGATGTTTTCTGGTTTTCAAACCATCTTTTCTGGTTTTGATAATGTTTTCATTATTAATATGTAGTTACACATGCCAAAACACCTCTCTAACTACATCTATTACACCTCGGCTCTGCCGGCCCCTCCATCTTCTGGTACTGGTGGCGAATTGCCTTTATGTTCATATATTACCAATTTGGTGAGTTTGGTTTCCTTTATGGCTCTTTTGAATCTCAGTGTGACTCAGTAAAATGGTGGTAGACAACTGGGATCCCGGAGCCTCCGGTTAACAAGCTAGTTTCCATACCCGGACCTTCAAATTGTCCATCGGTACAAGGCTCCTAACCCTTGAGAAGTTGAACAGTATAGAGGGTATTAGAAGATGGTTTAACGTCTCCCAGGCGTCCCCAGTTGAATAACTAACCAGCTCCAAACGACCTTTAATAGGTTATTCAATCAATACAGATAAAAGCCCGCCAAACAAACGAAACAGTTGATGCAGGTCTCTAAGTCATAAAATAAAAACTATCCCGGCACACAGGACATATCATGAGGCGCCTCATGATCGGCATTGGTGCCACCAACCAATACCACCCATAACAGTAAATCATTATCCCTTTTTCCATACTATGGGAGGTGTGTTTTAATAAGTATTCGTAAGCCGATAAGGACTGTTGTCACCTGGCCTCATCTGCCTCCACGACACTGTTCAAGACTCGTGACGGTTGGCTCCGAACAACTAGTGTAACTTATGATCATTACTGGTCTTAACCCCCAAACATGATATGATGAGAGGGAACCGAATCCGAAGACCGGAACAGTCAAAAGGGGAAAGTCATGTGGCAGAGCATGACTGGCCGAACACGTGAGGGCAGCCTACAACTATTATTAATAATATTATTGATAACTAACGTATATACTACTACCGGTTGTATTAACTTCAAGTTATCCCATCACCTAGCTACCTCAGCTTCCAGGTAAGATCGTTCTTTTACTCTCTTACTAACTATTGTTTGAGAGACTCATCCACCTCTATTTTTCCTTTTGAACACTTTTTTTTTTGGCGAGACATCATACTTCGTTCGTTACTTGAATCACTCATTCTGTACGCAACTCAACTCAACCGTTACGTCGGGGGGGGAGCTATCAGACTGAGCACC
>WBZZ01003778.1:117500-135000 GCA_019918135.1 Paulinella micropora | reverse complement strand
TCTTATGTATGCATACCTATGCATGTATGAAGCTTATGTATATATGCGTATATAAGCTCATGAATGAATTCTGTATAGAAACACTCGGAAGAGGAGTCGCAAGGCATGGACGGCGGCGTTGTGAAAGTGGATTGATGTATAAACATATGTATAATGTCGTACCATGTAATCTGTGCATATTTTGTGTGTTAGAAACACTCGCCGGAGTCTCAAGGCATCGACGACGGAGTTGCGGAGGTCCTTACCTAACTACCTACCTTCCTACCTACCTTACCTACTTACTTTGCCAACCTACATGCCTTACTTACCTACCTTACCTACCTACCTACCTACCTACCTACGTACCTACCCACCTACCTACCTACTTACCTTATCTATCTACCTATCTACCTACGTACCTGCCTACCTACGTACCTACCTTCCTACCTACCTACCTATCTTACATGCCAGGTGGATCTGTCCAGTCGTGGCTTCAGCGACTGCGAAAAGTATGAGGTCAAGTCACGCATGTATTTATATGTATATGTCGCAGTGATTGGGGCAGGTGGGGACGGAAAGGCAGTAGTGTGGCAGTAGCGGGGCAGCGGCTGCGGCTGCAATCCACCCCTAGGGCGAACGCAGCTTAGTTTTGCTAGGTGTGTGATACATTAGAGCATGGTCTGTGTGTTGTGTATGTGCGTGCAGCCGCCTGTTATCGGTGATAAGTGTATCTCCTGCATGAGGAGCATTAAGGTCCTAGCCGTTCTATATTCTATACGTGCACGCACGCGCAACATAAATGTGCAGGCATACGTGAATATATATATGTCTACACACCTCCTCCTCCCCCCCCCCCTCTCTCGCTCTCTCTCTCAGCCGTGCTGCATGTATGCGCAACATACTGTTGTGTGTAGAACCACACTGTGGATGCCATCCGGGCAGCCCCGAGCAAGGACGAGATCGATAAAGAATCCACCGAGGTCTCTCTCTCTCTCTCTGTCTCTCTCTCTCTCTCTCTCTCTCCCTCTCTCTCTCTCTCCGCTAATCTTCCGTCTTTTTTCTCTTTTCTTTGCCTTTTGCTCCCCCCCCCCCCCTTCATTTTCTTCTTCTCCTCCTCCTCCTCCTCTCTCCTTCTACTCCTCCTGCGAGCGATCGCACACAAAGAAACGGAAGGAGAGGAGGAGGAGGGAGGAGGAGGTGGTGGTGGTGGAGAAGGAGGAGGGAGGAGGAGGAAAAGAAGGCTCTGCATGGCGCGCGTGTTCTGCAGGCGCGCAAGGAGAGGCTCAGCAAGGAGGCAGAGGCGCGGAAGAAGGCCAAGGAAGCTGCTGCCAAGGCCAAAGCGGTCTAAGCACAGCCACCTCGCCTTGTCTTTCCGCCCCCCCCCCCTTCCACAAACACACACACATACACATACACAAACATACACAGACATACCACACACACACACACACACACACCTCGAAGCTCCGTGCGCGGATCACTGTTGATATGTATATGTCTTCTTGTTGTGTTGCGTTGTGCAGGAGGCGGAGGTGGCGGCCAAGGCGGAGGCAGACAAAGTGAACGCACGCCAGAAAAAGATGAGCAAGTTCTTGGGACAAAGCAAGGAGCCACTGGCCAAGCCCCAGTAGTGTGTGAACAAGTGTTCGGAGCCATTCTGACCATGTTGTTCAAGAGGCATATTGCCTAGCTTTGATTTCATCCTTCTCCATCAATCGTTGTGTTATGACCATGCTGACGCCGTCGTACGAAACGCTTGAAAGCCCAGTTCAAACGCTTGCAAGCCACGTGCTCAGCATTTTCCTATCGCAAATATTGATAGAGAAAAATTAAGTCAAACAATGAGTGATTGTGTCACTTGAATGTCGTCAGTACGGTACGTAATACGAGGCAGTGGCCGTGTTCTCATCGCTAGTGTGTGCAAGGACCAGCACATCTTCCCCTCAGATAATATCATCCCTCCTTCATGTTTTTTTTTTTTTTTTTTTTCTTTTCCTTTTTTGGGGAGAGTGCACTCGGAGAGCAACTCACCTGCTCATGTTCCTCTGCTGTAGAAAGGAGTTTTGAGATTGCTGTTTACGGTTTGTTTGTCAATCGCTTGTCGGCATATGTCGTGCAAGTCAGCCACTGCAAAAACCTATTATGTTTGAATGGCGCTACAGAATTAGTTCTCAAGACTCATTCAACACTGGCAGCTTGCAGGTGTGAGGAGTGTGTGTTTGCGTAACAATAGCTAGCCAGCATTGCTGCGAGGTGACTGCATTTCAATAAATTATAACTACATTCAGTGATTGATACCTCTCGTAATACTAGTACAAATTGAACTAAAACGCAGCACTTGATTACTGTAAAGGCCGTAGCCGTCGTCAGTTGTCGTTGTCTGTCAGTTTCGTCGTCTTAGAATTTGGACTGCTCTGCCTGTTTATTCGTCTCCCAGGCGTCCCCTGTTATTATTCTGGTTAACTCACTCACTGATTTTAAGTATATATTGTACCAACAAAAAGCAACGTGTGACAAGACTTTGAAGCCTGGGACGTGGTAATCAGATGACTCGTAGAGTCAGAGCCTACGGTCTGAAATTTAAGTTTCAGAATCTGAAAGTTCGGGACTGGTGACACTGTAATATTTTTTATAATAATAGTACTGTCGGGGCGAACTTGAACGCTCGTTAGAAGGCTAATTACTGTACTATCCCCAACGATAGCTCAATGGAAGAGTAAGTCGGTAATATAACCAAACACCGTCCTCAAAAAAGAGAATGATGTCTCGTTATATTAGCTCAGTGACGCAAAGACAAAAAGCCGCCAAAGACCAGGATCAAATTGGCATTTCAGACGTGTCCGGCCAGACGAAATCTATCATTGAAATAAGTTTTTTACCTGATAATTCGGGGGGTGATGTCCACAGTACCCCCTCCCAGTTTTTTATGGCGGAACTTCGTTTCCTACATAATACGCTTTGAACTTATTTCTTTTCTGACTAAGATTCGTTTAGAGTTATGTATGAAGATACATCAACCCACGAATGAGCAGTTATAAAACAACAATGATACTTGCCCCGGTACCAATCGTATATATACTCTAGCACATTCAGTATCTATATTAAAATCTTCCTCTTTCTTCTGTCGATAAGATATTTGTGCAGTATGTCCAAGTATAATGTTTTATGGTTGAGTAATAATGTAATGTCGCCATTTCCATATATATGTAATAACCGGTCGTCGGTTTCCATAAATACATTTACTTTTTGTGAAGACATACCCGTGCCTTGTATAAATCGGTATCATTTAATATAGTGTCAGGTGATCAAGTCTGACGACTATATCCGAAGTTGGGTTGAGTGCGCCCTAACCTTGCGATATGCCGATACAAGTAGAGATCGATGGAATCAGGTGTAGCAGTTCATGTTATTAAAATATATCAGTTCTTGATTAGACTGTAGAGTCTTTAATGAGATCATCATTCTGGTACTAATGCGGGTCGTATCCAGGAAACACCATCGCTCACTCAAATAACGATCCCGTAACGATGCTATTTCGTGGCCGTCTCGTCTGTCTCTGCCGAAGCTAGAGAATAGAATGCCTATTTTTTGTCAGCTGTGTCTTGTTAATCTCTAGAAGAATGAATGCTGTAGTAGCTTTAATATCTAAGTAAGGTTGTCGGGACGATATTGGATCAATGCTATGTTCGCAATCGATCAGGTCCACAATACTTCTAGAGAAAAAAAATACTTACTATAGACGCCGTTTACGCGCGCGGACTCCTTTACCTGGTGGAGGACCTCCAACCAAAGTTAAGTCTAAGGTAGACTGTTCGAGGACGTCCCAAATTTTGTGAGGGATTACGCCTTGTGCCAAGTCAAAAGGAATGTCCAGCACCCCTCGTGGTAGTGCTTGTATGGTCCACGCGGCATGATCTTTATCTTTGGGAGATATGGTATCATCCCATGTCTCAAGTTTCTTGGCGTCTTTATATACCGGAAGGTATTGTCTTACTTTAGGATCTTCCACTGGATCCAGACTCCTCCAGAAATGTAAGACTGGTTGTATTATTTGTGCCGCAGTCGAAATTCGATTCGATCGCGTATGGCGTTTGTGAGGTACTGCCATGACTCTCATGAGATATAAATCTGAGAGCGTGTCATCGGCTACGTGTTGAGCCGCAGGCCTCACCAAGTAAAAAGCGTCTTTGGCCCATGAAATATGTCCAATCGCATCCTTCTTTCCAACTGGGGTGAACGAGAGTGTCATTGCCCGCGCAAGGGTCTTGATCTCCGTCATCGCTCCCCTCTTGATGGACTCCCTGCGAACGTGCCGTCCTTATCGCCTTTCTCGGTCGGTCGTAGATAAGGTCATTTTGCGCTCTCCTTATTTGCGCCTCCGTGAACTTTCCTTCCGGCACGTTCGACTCCACCCTTTTGCGGGTCTGAGTCCCCGCCGCACTTTTGCGGTCGGTGGCCCACTTGTTCTCCAGCTCAGCCTCCTCCTTCTCCGCAATTGGTGCCCTGTAGGCATCCCGTTCCGAGATATCCTCCTGACGGATTGGTGGGACCTCTTTAAAGTCAGCCTCCATCCGTTTGAGTGCTTGATCAACGGACTCATCTTCAAGTAGGAAGGGATCATACTTAATCAGCCTTCGTACATTGACTATTTGAACTTTTCCTCTGCCCCTGGTTTTATAATTCAAAGGCCCCATCTGTTCCATGATCTGGTATGGTCCTTTCCAGTGGATGAACAGCTTCGAGCTGACTCCCTGAGGAACCTGAGGATGATACAGTAGTACAATATCCCCGACCTGAAATCTGACTTGATCCAGGTGTGCCTGCCTGACACCTTCAGCATCAGTCTTCCTGCGCTCCGCCTCCCTATGCGCCTGTACTATTTGCTCCGCCTCCATCTTCGCCCGAAGTCTCACCCCAAACAGCTCATCCTGATCTGCCCATGAATCTTTTGGGTGCAGCAGTGAGGCTGGGATGGCGGGCTCACGCCCATATACCAATTGGTATGGCGAGACGGAACCTTTTGAACCACCTAACGCTGTAGAAGGTAGGCGATTCATAGCAAAGGCAAACGAGGATGCTGCCTCCACCCATGCCTTTTGGTTCTCCTTCTTCATACAATACATCTTCAGCGCGGCCTTGAGGGGTCTATGCACCCGCTCTATCTTGCCGTTCGCTCTGGGGTTATAGGCGGTGACATATTGCCATTTCATGCCGTAATATGCAGATAGCTTGTCGATGACTTCATTATTAAAGTCAGAGCCTCGATCTGAGCATATTTTTCTCGGCACCCCAATCTGTGAGATGATCCTGTCAATCAACGCCTTGGCTGTTGTTTCGCCCGTAACGTCTTTGACTGGGACCACCCATACATAGTTGGTGGCTCTGTCTATGGCCGTTAGAAGGTATCTGTAACCTTCCGTCGTGACCGGGAAAGGTCCTACATGATCAGTGTGTAAGAACTCGAACATTCCTAAGTGTAAAGGAAAAGTCCCGATCAGGCCAAAATTCGCCTTCCATGGTGTTTTGGATGTCTTGCACGGGATGCATGCATTGACCTGTTCATCAATATTCTCCTTCATCTTCTTCGACCAGAATCGTCTCGAAATGAACATATGCGTTCTTTGTCGGCCCGGGTGCGCCAGTAGTGGGCAGTTATGAGCAGCGACAAAAATGATGTGTCTGAACTTCTCAGGAACCCAGAGAGTCCATTTGTCTGGTTGTGATGCATAGCGCCCGTGTTGGCCTTTGTACCACAAGAGACCGTCTCTCCACCCCATCTCCTTTTGTTGCTCCTTAATCTCCTTCGTCATTTTCAGCTCGTTCGGGTTCTTGTATAGCTGTATTAGCTCTTTGAACTCCGGATCGAGAGCCTGTTGCTGTCTCCATGCAGTGGGTGAGGCTATGTGGATAGTCCCATCCTCTAGCTGCACTCCTATCCTCTCAGGGTTTTCGTCTAACTCCTCCTTGTTCTCCTGCGGGGGTTCCGCATATGCTTCTTGCTTAATCTCTTCTTGTTTCATCTCCGCCTTCATATTCTCATATGCTTCATAGGACCACTCAGCATCCTCGAGGACATGTGCTGTACAACATATCCCATGATCCGGACCTTGCGGGCTATGACGTGACCCGATCGGTTATATCGGACCCCTCTCGCCATCTGCATCGACTCGATATGATGCCTTTCGTATGTGCAGTCTGGGGATAGATCCTCCATTTCTGCTGATGATACGAGAGCTGCCACTTCTGAGTGAAACTCTAGCCTGGAGAGGCTGTCAGCGACAACATTTCGCTTGCCGGGTAGATGGACCATTGTAAAATTGAAACATGACAAGAATGCCTGCCATCTCGCTAGACAGCCAGTCTGTTCATGATTCATCAGCCATAGTAAATTCTGGTGATCAGTCCTTACTATAAACTGAGGTCCACCCCATAAATACTCTCTCAACCGTTTGAGGGCCCAGACCACCGCCAGTGCCTCTCTCTGTCTCGTACAATAGTTTCGCTCCGCCGAGCACAACTTTCTACTTATAAACATGATCGGGCGCAACTTTTTCTCCTCATCTTCCTGTTGTAAGACTGCGCCGATCGCGAACTTTGATGCGTCTGTGTCGACTACGAATTGCTTCGAAAAGTCGGGCATCATCAGCACGAGTCCGCCATCCTTCGGATCTTTGTAGATGAGATCTTTGAGCGTGTTGTACGCTTCTAAGGCTTCATCATCCCACTTCTCAAAATCACCGAAGTCGATCATTCTTTCCAACTTAGCCCGAGTTGCACCCCAATTGGGTATGAACTGGCTGTAATATTGCGCCATCGCAAGAAATGAGTGCAGATCTATGCGATTCTTCTGCCTCTGCCGGCTCATGATCTCCTCCCTCTTCTCTTTGGATATCGAGACTCTATTGTAAGAGATTTCGTACCCCAAATATGTCACGCTTGTCTTTGCGAGTTGACATTTCTTCAAATTACATTTCAGGCCAAATAGTTTAATACGCCTGAAAATGTCTGTTAGATGGTCGATGTGCTCTTCCATCGTATTGGAGTACACGATAATGTCATCGATGTAACAAAATGCGTACTCTCCCGCCTTCTGTCCTCTTCTCCTCATGAAGCCTCCCTCTGTCTGGTCATCATATTTGCTACTCAGCATGCTTTGCATCGCTTTCTGAAAGAGTCCCGGGGCCTGTTTGAGTCCCATCGGAAGTACTTTCCACTGATATATCTCCATTCCTACTACAAATGCAGTCAGCCATCTGGACTTTTCATCCAGTGGAATTTGCCAGAAGCCATTCTTCAGATCAATGACTGAGTATAGCTTGGCGTTCCGCAATACTCGCCTTCCTTCTTCGAGAGTAGGTAATGGATTTCGTTCCTCCTCTAAAATTTCATTGACGCGGGCATAGTTAACCGTTAAGCGCCATTCTCCTCCCGGTTTAGGCACCAGTCTCGGTTGGGAAACTATTGGAGATGTCGATCTCTCAATGAAATCCTCATCGAGTAACTGCCGCGCTTGTTCTTCTGCGATCTTTGCTTCATGTATACTCAGATTTGCCCGTCGTGGCCCCGGTGAAGGCTCAGCACCTGGTATTTTACAAATAACCGCGGTGAAGTCTTCCGGCTTGACACCTCCCGCTTGAGGGGGGTCAAAATCATTTTGTTCGCCTTCAATCTCTCTTTCAAAACCTCTTTCTCCTTCTCCGTACCTGCTCCTCCTGCCAATTTCTCGTCTATCGCCGCCTTAAACTCCTCCTCTGACATTCTCTTTTGATGCTTGAGGGGTGCTCTGTCCTCCTCCAAGCCCAACTCTTCTTCTGATATATCGTCCATTCCCGTTTTTTTCATTTGTGGCAGTGTCTGGTTCGTCGTCCTCCGCCAGACCTACCAAAATATCTATTAATCTCGCATATTGCAACGGAGCTTTTCGGGTGTAGAAACCATCGAAGCATGTGAATGCTTGAGGAATCAATTTCAACTTGTCCTGGTCTCTGAGCTTCCGCTTGTATGCACTGCTCTGCTCACGAGTCCCGAGACGACAAGCCACCACTAAGTGTTGCTTCCGTGAGGGCACCAGTATCGGATGATCAATAAGCCGGTCCCGTATCTCCTGCGCCCATATCGCCTTCTCATTGTACGGGAGTATGACCGTATATGGTTTATTATTTTCAAAAAGAGTGCGTAGGCACTTTTTCACTTCTGTCAGTGAGCGCGGCCACGTAGGCTCGTCACCCCAGAATTCGGTAATAAAGCTTTTAATATCTTCTGCCGGGATATCAGGGAGTCGTCCCCTTCTCCTCGGTATAAACTCCTGTCTGTCCTTCTCTTCCGCCTTTACGTGAAAGCAATACCCGTTGGTAATATATAAATCGGCCCCTGCTCCTTCTTCAAATCTCGCCAACGATGGGCACCTTTTTCCCATGCATATAACCTCCTCTTTCCTCTTTTCAATGAGATCGTCTATCGACTTTTTATCCCATTGTGTAGAGACTGTAGCCGTATAGACCTCCGCCTCTCTCTTGTCTGACATGTTTGAACCATCTTTAGACACCGCGTCCGTTGGCATATATGCCTCATATGCGTGTGTAATGGCCACCTGTTTCCCTTCCGATGCTACCCCTAGGTGTAGGGCCTCGTATGAGTCAATAGCATGGAGAGAGTCGACAGTATATTCTTCTCCTGGCTCTACGCCGTATATGACTCTTTTGGCGGCGCAATCAATCACTACGTTCATTGTCGCCAGTTGGTCGTACGACAAAAGAACAGATCCGTGGTATTCGGGGACAACGTATAAGTCCACTCGATATACTCGTCCGGATTTCAATTTAAAATTTAAAGTGATGATGCCCGTTATATCCGTCCGACTACTAACTCCTTTCAAGGTGCCAGATGATTTTTTCATATTAGTTTCTAACCACGCATGGTGTTTCGTAGTAAATTTCCGGCCGACAATATTAATATTCGCCATAGTATCATTACCAACGTTTATAAAGGTATTTAATGTTTCACAAAAAAGGTTCGTATAGCATAAAGCGTCTGGCCGGTGACTTTTTAAGGCCAATACAAGGAGCTTGTGTTCTAAAATCTGTATCCTTTTCTCGAGGTTCGCCTCCTCCTCCCTTTCCGCCGTTTTTGTAATGTCTTTTTGGATATTGTTCACAGGCGAAGGATGATTGTCCTTGCTTTCTCTGTTTGAGACCGTGAGGAGAGGTTGATGTCCTCCATCCTCCTTGTCTACTGTCTGTCTCGGCAAGTTGATAAGATTAACTGCCGGTTCTATTCTTACTTTCTTCGGCTGTGGCTGCGACAGGCCCGCCTGCTTTCTCTTTGCCAGCGCTTTACTCGCCTGCCTATTAGCAGCATGCACTGTTTGTTGTCGTGATGGGTGTACTGGTATTGTACTACCTTTGAGTTGGTCTGTGGCCTGCTGTGGGCTCTTAGACTCACTGGTACCCTTGGTTGGGACCTGCACAACGGTGTATCGCGCAATGCATGTTGTTCTGTTTTCTCCCTCCTTCTCTAGTCATTGGACTACCTCAAATCTGTTACCTGAGTCGGCATCAGTGTCGGTAGTGGTTGCGCCTGATGTCGCATAGGCCTGTGGTGCTGAGGAACTCGAGCTTGAGCTCGAGCCGTCTGCCCAGCCCCCATCTCTGTGGTACGGGCGCTCTGCGCTGCCGTATCCACCTCGGCCAACCCATCTTCCTCCTCCTCTACCTTGAAATACACCTCTTCCTCCTCCTCTTCTCACAAATCCTCTCTCCCCCCCGCGAGTGTATGTGCCTCGTGCGAAAGGGGCTCCTCCTCCGCGATTGATTCCTCTCCCTCCTCCTCTTCCTCGTGTTCCACCTCTTCCTCTACTTGCGGCTTCTATGGCTGCCGTCTTCTGATCATCTCTAGCGCCAAGAGAATTGATCGCGTCAGCTAGTTCGTGGTCATGGTCCGCGACATCCTGTAATTTCCACCCCTGATCCTTGCGCAGTCGGCGCAGAACGGCGACGGTGTTGGTTTCGTCCGACCGTACGTTCTTGAGGAGTGTGTTTCGGATGCGGGTGTCCTCGACATCGTGGTTGTACGGGCATTCTTATTTGTGTGTTTGAAGCATTGTGCCCGTGCCCACCAACGAATACAAGGTGTGTTAGCTTCACGACTGTTCTCTCTTGGTCGCTTTCCTAGAGATCGTTGCGTATGTGCGGCTTGCGGTTGAGCAGAAGCCGATGCAGAACCGATCAAGGATGCTGTCTGGCTGTCGAGCCTCTGACAAGCGGTCATTACTTCGGTCCACAACATTTTTGGGCTCACGGCCTTAGTCGTGGCCTCAAAGACGCTCATCTCCAAAAAGTTCAAGTGCTTTACCTTGTCGAAGGTTTTGCAGTCTTGCATGAGCAGTGTGAGCTTATTTTTGTTGTAGACGTGCAAAGCACTGAGGAAATATAGGAGTATGGCTTTGTGGTTATAAAAGAGAGTGTACTGGGTGCCCACATTTGTTAAGACAGATGCAAGCTGAGTGACAGACTGCAACTGCTCCGATACTAAGTCGAAAATTTCAAACCCAATCAATGTGCCAGTGCACAAGTGTTGGTATCCACTTGCCTTAAAGTATCGAATGAGGGCAGCAATGGCCAGAGTACAACTCATCTCTGCATCTCCACCTTTCCTTGCTAGCTCCTCCTCTCCTCTGTACTTCTCGTAAGTTATACGATCAAAACCAGCTCCAAGGAGGGATCGATCACAGAGATGTTCTAGGACTTCATACTCCTGCTCCACCTCACACTGGTTTTGCTGGAAGCATCTGTCCATCTCATTGAGCTAAGTCATGAGGGTCTTCTCTGTGTCAGCCTCATTGGCAGTGATAGCATAGAGCTTAAGGCCCCCTCCCCAAATTTTGATTTTAGCTAGGGCTGCCTGCAGCGCCTGCTTTTTCTTCTGGGAGTCAGTCAAGTTAATTACTGTCCCTCCCCCTTGGGGTCCTCCTCCTGAGGGTCCTCCTCCTGCTTTCTTGGGAGCTGGGTTAGATGTGGTAGGTGGAGCCGTTGGCTGTGGAGCCACCCGTGCTACTGCCATTGCCACAGCTATCTTCTCCTTCTGCTCCTTCTCCTCTTTCTGTCTCGTCTCTTCTTCTTTCACCTGTCGTGCTAGATGAGTCACGAACTGTGCAAGCCCTGTGGCACTAGAGAGGAAGTTTGCCTTTTCTCTCATGGAAGACTTATCAGCTCTGTTATTATTTGGGATTGTTGTGAGAGGGCCTTTAATGAGAGTGTGATTCTTCGTATGGGCCCATTGTTTCCATGTTGGTTTTTGCTCCTTCCCCTCAAAGAGGCCCTTATGGAGTTGTGTGAGGCGTTCAAGCACCTGACAAGACTGGTCAACCTCCTCTTAAACAGGATGTTGCCTTGTGTTGTCTTTCAGTGCTTTGTACATTTCGTTGTAAGCCCGTGTGAAGGCAGTTACAAAAGCCTCAAGGGCAAACTCAATGCCACTTTGGTTTCTACCTTAGAACTTTCTTTCTAGATTCTTGATATCAGTGGGGACACCACAGACAGACAGCCATGCTGCAGTTGTGCGTTTATTTTTCCACTGTATGTTTGTGCGTTCATAAAATTCCGCAACGAGCACAGCAGCGTAGAGTGTTGCAGATATGTCGTATATGTCGCACAGTGTAAGAGTGTCGCCATACTTGATATCCTGCAATGGCACTCTTTCGTGCTCAAACCTCACTTTGTTGAAGAGAGGCTTCGCAAGGCCGGGAATTTCGATCAGGAGGTTGCTTTGACCTTGTCCTGGTCTATTCCTTTTCTCGTAAGGAATGTAGATGTGTGTTTTATAATAGGTTGGGTAGTTAAGGAAGAAGGACTCTTCATCATCATATGTAGCCAACTGTTCCCATGTATTTGGGATATTCTGGCCAACATCCTCCATCTCTCTCTCTGCCTCTGTCAGTGGAAAGCCTCCAGTCTGACCTGCACTCGCTTCTTGTGCATTACCCCCCCCCCCCCCCTGTCGACTCTACATCGGCTGTATACGTATACTCCTCTCTCTCCTCTCCATCTCTATCCCCCCTCTCTTCTGAGTACTGAGTCTCCTGCTCCTCTCCTCCCTCACTAGGACCATAATCAGTTGGTGTCACACCAGCCTGCTCATTCTCGTCTTCCATCTTATGTTGTGAGAGTCACGTCTGCTTTTTTTTTTTTTTTTTTTTTTTTTTTTTTTTTTTCTGTTATTCTTATCACTCTATGCAACCTTCTTCTCCTTCTTCCTTTTCTCTGTTGAAATAGTTATGGGGCGTCAGGCCCTACACAGAGATAACGATAGTTTGGTCAAAAGAGCTGTTTTGTAGAAGTCAGTCTGTCGTCGGACAGTGCTTCGATATTTGTCTTGCTCTTGTGTGAGAGATATGTAATCTCCTCTGGTTTCTGCAGAGAAAATGCAAGGAAAATGGTTCAGAACAGAGAGTGGGAGTGCTTTGCTCGTTTCTCCTCCGTCTGTGTGTTTGTCTGATGTTTGTTTCGCACTTATCCTACTTGGCTTTATGCAAGCAGCAAGAGGGAGTGGAGTAGGTGTGGTCTGGTGTCTTGTAGAAGAGCACACAGAAGCCAAATGTGCACAAGGGCTAAAGGTTATGCCAGCTTGTGACAAATTGATTGCTTGTTTGTAAGTTTTTTGTTTGAGGATGAGTAGGAGTGTTTGTTTTCGTCTGATGTCTGTGCGACAGATCAGCGAAAAATAAATTTGTGCTTATCTGATGTCTGTACGACAGATCAGAAAAGAAATCAGCCTTTAGCTATACTCCAAATGTACTATCCCCAACGATAGCTCAATGGAAGAGTAAGTCGGTAATATAAGCAAACACCGTCCTCAAAAAAGAGAATGATGTCTCGTTATATTAGCTCAGTGACGCAAAGACAAAAAGCCGCCAAAAGACCAGGATCAAATTGGCATTTCAGACGTGTCCGGCCAGACGAAATCTATAAATAAGTTTTTTACCGGATAATTCGGGGGGTGATGTCCACATTACGTTTACCGTCAGTAATTCAAGTTACTCTGATCAGTGACAAGTATTTTCGAATAGTTCTAGTCAATAAGCGTAACGTGCGTTATTAGCATTAAGAATTGGACAATAACCATAGAGTGACATTTACAGTCATGACTGCGCACTCAGGCCTGGTGCTATTTTTATCTATTTATAGTTTGCCGCGCTACTGTCTCTGAATTATCAGTTCCGGCTGCTAATCCGAGTAGTACTATCATATACTGACTTGCTAATTAAAGTGTCGATCGAGTCACATGATGATATGTTTTTTTAGGTATTTTAAGCGTTGGTAAAATTCAAGTTAAGGCACTTTTTACGTAATGCCACGGGAGTTTTTAATATTTTTTCATTCAGAGTCTTAATACCAGCAGGATATTAATACTGACATTCCTTTCATTCGTCCGTCACGTTACTGTTGGACGATGTATAATCTTTAAAGTGAGTCATTCTTCGGCGGGTACATCGTACGTCAATAAGCAGAGGTAATTGATTTGCAAAATATTACACTTGTTTGCTGTTGTGGGAGTGACATATATGGTGACGTGTCATTAATGCGTGTGCCTGCCTATTGGCAGGAACTCACTGCGGCCACCTGAGTTGGTTTTTCATAATGTGAAGCGCAAGCTATACGCGTGCGCACCGTCCAGAGGTTTTGGCACCTTTCGGGAGGAGATCTTAAGTTTTCGGAGGGGACTCATGATTTGCGAGTGGAACTTGCTTTAGAGATTGTAGCTCGCCAGTACAGGATGTCACGAGTCACAGTGTATGTTCCCCAGTGACTTGATTTTTAATAACAAGTAGATGAATGATGGTATATTATCATCGACACTTTAATTATCATCGACATGTAAATCCAAGTCGATGATGATATATTGTATGGAAGGCAAACTTTCAAGTTGACTGACTTATTAATATACCGGATCTGTATATCAGTATTGATTTCTATCATTGTTAATATATACCTGAGTAAAAAACTTAAATTAATATGTATATATCATCATATATATAAAAAAAAAAGTATAAAAAAATTTAAGTGTATAAAAAAAGTTAAGCGTATAAAAAAAGTTGAAAGTATTAATATAAAAAGTTCAACGTATAAAAAAAGTTAAAGGTATTAAAAAAGTTTAACTTTTTTATAAAAAAGAAAATTTTTATAGAGTTTGTGTATTAACTTGAATGTCTCCAGTAATATCAGTTCCTCAATTTTCTTTCTCTTTCAAGGCTCCCTCTTTGAATTTCTCACCTTTTTTTTTTAACGCTTCATTTCTTTTTCACTTTTGTATCTCTTTGATACCACTTCCATTCTATCTCTTCGTCTTCCCACTGGCAATCCTACGAGTGGCCAGTATTTATTAAAACAGTGTTTGCGTAAAAAAATGCAGACGGTAATCACTCTTTTAATAGAAACTTGCCACTCGTAGGGATGATTCCTATGAAGAAGGACTCTATCAACTTCTTTCAAAGTTATTATTATTATAATAATAATATATTATTATTATTATTTAATAATAATAATAATAATAATATTATTATTATTATTATTATTCAGCCCAATGGCCTCAAGGCGTTAAACTGTGACGCCAACTCATAACCCTTTGGTGGTAGATGCTGGGGAGGAGGGTCGTTGCGCGCGTAAAAGATCTTAAACTCCGCATATGCTGGTTGATAGCCCAGGACCCAGCAGACACCAGATTGTTATGGGTGGGGTTTCGAGGCAGCTCTAGCAACCGCGCTTGGTGTATGCACTTGCACATTCGGTGACGTCTTGCAAGAGGTTGCTGGGACTGCGGAATAACCTCGGCTTAGTGCAGTCTTGCCCTCAGGAGCTCCATCGGTGGCCCCGATCATCAGGCGAGAGACTGACACGGGGGGGTGGAGGACCTCGAACAAGGGTATTGGAGGCTTATGTCCGTTGAGGATATGCCATTAGCTGCATCAGTACGCCTCAGATATAGTATTATTATTATTATTATTATTATTATTCCTTTTACGCAAACACTGTTCAAATAAAATACTTGCCACTCGTAGAGCCTGAGTGGAAAGCAGAAGAGATAGGATGGAAGTGGTATCAAGAGATACAAAAGCGGAAGACAAAGTGAAGCTTAAAAAAAAAAAAAAAAAAAAAAAAAAAAAAAAAAAAAGAGGAAAAGCAAAAGAGGGAATTAGGAAAAAGGGGAAATGAATAACTGAGAAGGGGAAAAGAACGCGATTTTTTTAAATATATATATATATATATATTTATTTTATTTATTTTTTTTTTTTACGCAAGCACGCTTTCAATAGAATATTTGCCACTCGTAGAGCTGAGTGGGAAGCAGAAGAGATAAAATGGAAGAAGTATCAAGAGATACAAAAATTTTAACGCTATATACTCTGAATTCAAACATGAAACTTGAGTATAACTTCCAGAAACAAAAGCCGGTAAGTACCTATCTATACGACACCATAGAATATCGGCCTCGGATAGCATAAATATTCCTGTGTACTTCACGTATATGTGTATATATTACTGCCAGTAGTATGAATACTATCCGATCATGTGTAGCTCCATCATGTCATGCATGTGTCACATGACACATGCCAAGATTTGATTGTTATCGTATATCATCGGACCGGATGATGGTTGCTACATCCTGGTATACTACATAGCATATACTAAATAAACGCGCATACGAATTGATATGTATAATAATAATATGTGTGTGCATGTTACAATATATATAGAGAGAGAAAGAGAGACCGAGGGAGGTAGTGGGGAAAGAAGAAGAAGAAGAAGAAGAAGAAGAAGAAGAAGAAGTCTCTCTCTCTTTGCGCAAGGCCCTGCGTGGGGCGGCACGCAGCATTCCTACACACACACACACACACACACAGCACAGACACGAATGTGTGGTGTGTATAAATATATGCAAACACGCAGAGAGAGAGAGAGAGAGAGAGAGAGAGAGAGAGATACATACAAACACAGAATATATATATATATATAATATACATATATATTATATGTATATATATATCACAGAAAGAGAGAGAGAGAGAGAGAGAGAGAGAGGGAGAGAGAGAGAGAACAGACAGACCAGCCTGTTCGCATGCCGATTAGCAGAATTTATCAGCACGCTTTGCACCCGACCTGACAGCACATACGTACATCAGGCATAACATAATAATAATGCCTACATGATACATAAGACATAAGACATAAGACATTATCCATGATACATAATACATGATACATTACATTACATTATACATAAAACATCATACATCATACATCATACATTATACATTATACATCATGCATAAGCAAAATTTATCAGACGCTTTCCCCGACCTGACGTGACATGACATGACATACATACATAATACATAATACGTAATAGATAATGCAAATACAAAATATAATACATAAGTAGAATTTATCAGCACCCGTGGCACGCAGCCTGACGTGACATGACATACATACATATTACTAACAACTTTCAAGTAGCAAAAATGTCCAAACTTTGAACTCATCTTTCTCAATCAATAACTTGAGGTACGGACATCCATCCGTCCATCCATCCTTCCATCCATCCCTACCTACCTACCTACCTACCTACAAACATACAAACTTGCGCACACATATACAAATACCCACGGATGCATGAGATTATGTGAGCATTTCTTATTGGTACGGTATGCATTTAAAATATTAATGCACACATAATGTCACGCATCCATAGTATAAATTGATATACGTGTGTAAGTATGCATGCTTGTCGGTAGGAAGGAGGTAGGTACGTAGGTAGCTAGGTACGTACGTACGTACGTAATATATTGATTGTTGTACCAGTCACAGGTCAGGCGGTCCGCAGCAGGGCCCACGCACACGCCCCCTTGCATTGCTGCAGCAAAAGGGAGACACACACACACACATACACACATACATACATACATATTACACACGCACATACCCCCTTGCATCATCACTGAAGGCAGCAGATAGATGGATATATATACACAGCTAGGACGGGGTGGATTGTATGTATGTATGTATGTATGTATGTAATGTAATGTAAACCACTCAGATACATAGATACATGGCAGGCATGCGAACAGGGAAAGGAAGGACAAGGATAAAGACCAAGGCAGGAAATGCAGGCATGTCCATAATATTAGCGATGCGAATATCCAACATGCAAATAATACTCAGGTTGATCTCATCGTTCTCCGTCAATCAAAGTGCTACAACAATTCTCAAGCCATCGTTCAAAAGCCCACGGCGATGGCGTTGGAATGCTGCGCGCTCAGCCATTTGAAAGCACAGAACAAAAGCTTTCCAAAGGTGTGCTGTGCATTTGAAAGCACATGACAAGAGCTTTCCAACGGTGTGCTGTGTATTTGAAAGCACAGGACAAGAGCTTTCCAACGGTGTGCTGTGCATTTGAAAGCACAGGACAAGAGCTTTCCAACGGTGTGCTGTGCATTTGAAAGCACAGGACAAAGGCTTTCCAACGGTGT
>WBZZ01003778.1:105000-107500 GCA_019918135.1 Paulinella micropora | reverse complement strand
ATTAATACAAGCCTCCTTGACCCCCCCCAAAATGGTTTGTTTGTGTTTTTGTGTGCTGTAGCTTAGTCCTTGTTTTGAGCTTGCTCCTTATGTTCTGTATATATATATATACAATATATATATATACATATATATACATGTATATATATATCGTTTGTTCTGCCTGTCTTTCTTTCTTCTCTCGTTCTTTTCTTTCTCTTTTTCTTGTTTCTTACATTTTTCTATGGAGCCTAGCTTTTGAACATTGCTTCCAGTTTTCCATCAGGACCTGCACTGCTGCTTCTTTGGGCCAGATCGCATGATTATAGTGTGTTTTTACGTGTTCCTTCTTTGTTTCCTTTCTTCCATCTATCCTATCTGTCTTCTTTTCCTCCATTGCACCTTGCTTACTGTAATAATAATAATAATAATAATAATAATAATAATAATAATAATAATAATAATAATAATAATAATAATAATAATAATAATAATAATAGTGCTTCTCTGTCAATGGCTGATGCATTTCTGCACATGCGCCTCCATCGTCTCACCCGTGAGGGGAGTACGAAGAATTGACGATAAGCTCTAATGACACCCCCGCAAGGGCAGTTCCAACACTTCCAGACGGGACGGTATGTTCAATGAAAATACTGGTCCAGACGGATCGGTATGTTCAATGAAAACACTGGTGGCACCAACGGGAATCGAACTGGCGACAGGGCCCAGATGGTAGAACTTGACCACTGGGCTATCACGGTGTCCATAATAATAATAATAATAATAATAATAATAATAATAATAATAATAATAATAATAATAATAATAATAATAATATATGTATCTCCTGCCAATTGCTGAGCCAAAAGGCCATGTGCATCCAGTCCCCCATTCCATAAGGAAAGTCTCCACACCAATCGGTGGAATAAAGGAAGTGACGGCATAGAACATTACTCTAGGAGCTTTACACCAATCAGCCCATGGAAAGGGACCGAAGGCCTATGTACTCCCTAATAATAATAATAATAATAATAATAATAATAATAATAATAATAATAGTAAGAATAATAATACTAATACTAATAATGATGATGATGATGATGACGATGATGATGATAATAATAATAATAATAATAATAATAATAATAATAATAATAATAATAATAATAATAATAATAATATTTCCCGATGAAAAAACCTAGTCACACTTGCTAAACAGAGTTCCAGCCCAATGGCCTCAAGGCGTTAAACTGTGACGCCAACTCATAACCCTTTGGTGGTAGATGCTGGGGAGGAGGGTCGTTGCGCGCGTAAAAGATCTTAAACTCCGCATATGCTGGTTGATAGCCCAGGACCCAGCAGACACCAGATTGTTATGGGTGGGGTTTCGAGGCAGCTCTAGCAACCGCGCTTGGTGTATGCACTTGCACATTCGGTGACGTCTTGCAAGAGGTTGCTGGGACTGCGGAATAACCTCGGCTTAGTGCAGTCTTGCCCTCAGGAGCTCCATCGGTGGCCCCGATCATCAGGCGAGAGACTGACACGGGGGGGTGGAGGACCTCGAACAAGGGTATTGGAGGCTTATGTCCGTTGAGGATATGCCATCAGCTGCATCAGTACGCCTCAGATATAGTAAATAATAATAATAATAATAATAATAATAATAAATAATAATAATAATAATAATAATAATAATAGTG
Source organism: Paulinella micropora (assembly GCA_019918135.1). Classification (NCBI taxonomy): domain Eukaryota; phylum Cercozoa; class Imbricatea; order Euglyphida; family Paulinellidae; genus Paulinella; species Paulinella micropora. The sequence goes on along the minus strand of WBZZ01003778.1, from coordinate 105,821 downwards.
CTTCTCTGTCAATGGCTGATGCATTTCTGCACATGCGCCTCCATCGTCTCACCCGTGAGGGGAGTACGAAGAATTGACGATAAGCTCTAATGACACCCCCGCAAGGGCAGTTCCAACACTTCCAGACGGGCCGGTATGTTCAATGAAAATACTGGTCCAGACGGATCGGTATGTTCAATGAAAATACTGGTGGCACCGACGGGAATCGAACTGGCGACAGGGCCCAGATGGTAGAACTTGACCACTGGGCTATCACGGTGTCCATAATAATAATAATAATAATAATAATAATAGTGCTTCTCTGTCAATGGCTGATGCAAATCTGCACATGCGCCTCCATCGTCTCACCCGTGAGGGGAGTACGAAGAATTGACGATAGGCTCTAATGACACCCCCGCAAGGGCAGTTCCAACACTTCCAGACGGACCGGTATGTTCAATGAAAATACTGGTGGCACCGACGGGAATCGAACTGGCGACAGGGCCCAGATGGTAGAACTTGACCACTGGGCTATCACGGTGTCCAAATAATAATAATAATAATAATAATAATAATAATAATAATAATAATAATCATAATAATAGTGCTTCTCTGTCAATGGCTGATGCAAATCTGCACATGCGCCTCCATCGTCTCACCCGTGAGGGGAGTACGAAGAATTGACGATAGGCTCTAATGACACCCCCGCACGGGCAGTTCCAACACTTCCAGACGGACCGGTATGTTCAATGAAAATACTGGTGGCACCGACGGGAATCGAACTGGCGACAGGGCCCAGATGGTAGAACTTGACCACTGGGCTATCACGGTGTCCATTAATA
>WBZZ01003778.1:95000-100000 GCA_019918135.1 Paulinella micropora | reverse complement strand
CCAAGCTGCGTGTCCTCTGCTGAAGCTGCTGTCCCTCTCGTCCAGTCAGCAGCATGTCTGGCTGGGATGTCAAGCGTGTAGCATGTTTTTGCAAGCACACAAATCTGAGGCTGTCAACTATCTCACAAGCCAAGTCAGGAATCATCCGCCTGCTGCTCGCACTGCATCCACAAGCAGTCATCTTTCTTCCTCGTCTACCAACATTTCCCCTGCACAAGCTGCTAACAAGCCGCCTTGCCCATCAGTTGGCCATCTTTCAACACAAGCAGAGAGCAGTCAGCAGGCCTTTCCGCGAGCTGATACTCAGTTGGCGTGCGCGCGAGATTTTGGTATTGTGCTCTCAGAAGAGATTGTGCTTTCAGGACTTCCGGACTTTTCAAGCCTTGGCCGCAGACTGACAAGCAGCGCACGCTGGTCTCGGCTCGGCTCGTGGGTCAGCTCAAGTCCTGACTCCTCTCCAGATGTCTCTTTGCGACGTTACCCCGTTGTGCGCGTTCATGCCTCGCGACGGAGACCATTCACAACAAATCGAGGAGAGATATAGGATCCCTACGAGTGAGTGACAAGTATTTTCTTATTAAAAGTGTTTATGTACAACAACAAAACAACAACAATAACAACAACAACAACAACAACAAACTCGAGGCAGGGCTTGAACTGAGAAAAACAACTTGGAATGCATTGAATACCGGTAGTGGCTGTCGTAGGCAATTGACGATGCACGCGAATGGATCCGACGGGTGTATGCGAGTCACGGTGTGTGTCTGCGTGTTGGCCGGGGGGGAATGTTGAATGGTGCCACCTTCATGCCACGGTAAGATATCAATAAAAGGGCAGCACCTGTTTTACTGATGTTCGCCCTCCCATCCGACTTCAAGTACATGCTTTTTCCACTGATCAACAGTTCAATTTTAAATTATTATATTATACAAGAGAATACTTGCCACTGGTAGGGAGCATAACTTCAAGTGGGAAGCGTCACGGGGAAGTGGTTACTAGAAAGATGACCAAGTCACAGTCCAGAGTCAAAACCGTTTACGAAAGAACGTGACTTGATGAAACAACTTGAACTACTATTAATAATATCCCTTTTCAAGTATTTTTATTTTATTTTTAATTTTTGTTTTTGTTTTTTTTGTTTTGACGTTTTTTTAAAAATAAAAAAAAACTTTTGTTCAAGTTTTCATATGTTTTTTTCATAAGGCAAGTTTTAAGAGTTGGTAAAAAGGAGACAAACTTGAATAGGCGTAATGAGTTTTTAATATTTTTTAATAACTCTTTTTTTGTTGTAAAGGTCACGGTCACGATGTGATGGGGTTCCAACTGAAAAAAAGAAGAATTTCAAATTTTATAACGATTTAAAATTTTGTGTTTTCTTCATTAAAAAAAAAATGTCGTGCAAAGTTTGACCATAATTAACAAAAATTTTGTCGGAACCCCTTCAGATGACGAGCTTTCTGAATCTGTAGCCTTTTAAAAAAGGTGAAATAGTTTAGGAGGAGACTTTTCCCGAGTTTTTGCCTGAGGTTTTTGGGACCTTTCACCCTTAAAAATGTTCAGGCCGGCCCAGGCCATGCCAGCCAAAAAGCCAAACACTGTCAACTTTTTTTAAGGACAGGCGCAGTCTGTGGGGACTTTGGTGCGAAGCTTCCTCATGCCGCAGGCTCCAAGTCGAGGATCCAAAGCCGGCGCTGGCGAAAACAGAGAATATGACAAAAACAAAAAGAGGACTGAGATGGATAAACGTGCCGACGCGTTGGTGAAAAAAAAAACCAAGCTGGACGATAACGAAAGAATAATAGAGGCACGAAAAGCATCCCCCGATTATGGCAAGGGACGAGCACTTTAGTGGGGGCAGAGCTCGAAGAGCAGACTTTGGGGCAGAATTTTGAGATGCAGTTTTGTGTCATGACGCCAAAAGGGGCTGGGGTGCACTACATGACCAGAAAGGAGTACTGGGCGAGTGTGGAGAGGGAAAAGCACGCATTGATCTCCTTCAGCTTGCCTAAAAGCGAAGCATGCGAGTCTTTCTCTGAACTTGTCTTAGCATAGAGCATAAGACCAGACACTCCTCCTTTCTTCTGCTTAAAAGCATTGATGATGTTCTGCTTCTCCTTCTTCTCAGTGTTCGTAACCACCACCGTAGTTGAGCCGGGTGTGGGGGGGGCTGGTGGGGTAGGGGTAGGGGTAGGAGCAGGATGAATCGGAGGGTGTGCCCTTGTACCTCTCACTCGTTCCTTCATTTCTAATATCTTTATCTGCTTGGCGAACTCCTCCTGCTCTTTCGGCCCACTTCTCATTGATCACCAGCCTTTCAGCATGAGTGATGAAAGCCGCCAGCTCGTAAGCAGATCTGACAAAGTTATATTTCTCAACGAATTTGTCAGAACCTGCTTTGTTGGTGATAGGTACGGTTGTGCTGGTCGCAGCAAGGATAGAGTGATCCTTGGTAGGAATCCATCTCTTCCAAGCCGCTCCTTGTGCATTAACGCACTAGCCAATATTCTGAGCTTGGTCAGCACCTTGACCTCCCTCTCTGCCTCCGATCAATTACTGGACTGACGCCTTCTTGATGCACTCGGCCATCTTGCATATCTCCACCTCCAATGACTTCATTTCAGCTGAAAAAAAGCTGTACAACCCAGCCATATTTTCGAACCGAATTTTCCCTTCATTTTTCCTTTCTCGACTGCATCCTTACCGGTCGCGAGCAGTCTAGCCCTTGCTCTCGGGTTGTTTTGGTATTGGGCCAAACCCTCTCCTGTGTGCCAAAAGAATGTTCCCAAAGCAGAGCGTGGGCTTGCACCTCAAAGATAGCATTGAGTAAATCAAGGTGGGTATATGAATCTTCAAATTTGATATGTGCCACCTTTTTCCTCTCGTCTTCATTTAAGACCAATTTGCAAAGGAGCTGGGCGGTTTCTTGTAATGGGATATAGACATCCCCTTTGGTACGACCCCCCTCTCGTCTCAACGCATTAGGGATCCAGACATAAGTGTCTTTCGCTACCCCCATCTGGACATCAAACTCGTCTTTAGGGAGGTCGTAGTGGTCTTTCACCTACTGTTGATCCTCCGCTGAGACCTCATCATGTACCAAATTTATCATTGGTCCTCCTCCGGAGTCCTCCTCCTGTGGAGCCAGGTGGTATGCTGTATGCCTCATAACTCACCTCCTGTTCTTCGTTTCCCCCCTCATATCCTCCTTCTTATTCCAATCCTCCTCCTACTCCTCCTCCTACTCCTCCACTCACTTCTCCTCCTAATTCTGCTCCTTCTTCTTGCATCGTTTGTTCTGCTTGTTCAGTTGTTTGATCCAGAGGGCTTAGTTGCGACTCCTCTGTCGACATGGTGTCGTAGTAGTAAGTAGCAGGAGGACAGTGTCAGCTCCTATGTTTGGTTTTTGTTCGTTCGTGTTCTGTTTCTCTCCAGTTGATTGACTAATGAAGAGAGAAATTAAAAGAGAGGTTAGAGTGAATTCTCTGTCCTTTATGTTGCAATGTTTGTATGTTTGTTTTGAGAGAGGTAGTGGAGTCCTTGAGACGTTCTCCGTTTTTCGCTCTCCTTACTCAAATTGCTTTCTCCTCCTCCTTTTCTATATTGTAACTGTTATGAGGCACTAGGACCTACACACAGATAGTAATAGGGCCTTGAAGCTAGAGAAGCACTCCTTGAGAAGAACGGTTGACTACATAGTTAGTCGGATAGGTTCTCAGATCTATTTTTTGTCGGAGAACGACCAGACTCGGAGTAAGTTTGCAAAAATACTCTGACGTATATGTGAAATCATCCGATGCAAATAAATGCACAAGCGAGAACTGAGGGTAGTCGGGGTGTTGTGCTCCTGTCCCTATGCTTGTTTGTGATTTGTGTTTGCGGTTGGAGTCCTTTGCTCCTCTGTGCCACCTCCCGAGTCTTCTTGGTCTTTGACTAGGTGAGAACAGCAAGAATGACAGAGAGTCTGCATCTGATGACAGTGTCTCCTTGTGAGCACACAGATATGGATTGGGCTCAGGCTAGAGGGTACTACACGAGACACCTGCTTGAGTCTAATCAAATTGTTTGTTTTGTAAAAGAGCTATGAGGTTATCTTAAAGTTTATGTCACCTGTTGGAGTATTTGTTTTCAATCGTGACGTGAGTTGTCTTGCTCACGTCTACGTGTGAGACAGGTAAGTGAAAATTCGTTCGGAGGCTGTCCGGCGCACTGGTGTTGCAAAGCAGACTCCAAAGAAATCAGCCTAATGATGAGACTCGAAATGTACTGCAACCAGTGATAGCTCATACTACTGCGCCTCGGAAAAAGTCTGCAATACAACCGGTGAAACACGATCCTCAAAAGAAGCGGAGAATGACGTCTCGTTATATTAGCTCAGTGAAGCAGAAAAAGAAAGCGGCAACAGACCAGGAATAAAATTGCATTAGGTCCATCCCGGACAAACGATACTGGACTTGAAAAAGAGTACAGTCAGACTTTTTACCAGCTATCATGAGCCTGAGTCCGGGGGGTGATGCCTGCAGTTCGCCTCTGTTTTTACCAGATACTTATCATCTGTTCGCCTACTTACATACTTCCTTTTGCAGCTCAACAAAACTTCACAGTTTGCGTAAAAAATATGTATATATTATTGTAAAAAAAACTTGAAAAAAAAAACTGAAAAAAAAAGCAAGCACAGTGTTCTTCAAATATACCACTTCCATTTTACTCTTAACAAATGGCGGCAAGTATTGTATTAATATTATTACTTAAAATGCTTGCCGCTTTTCCCAGTATCCGACTCTGTATCGTCAGAGGCCGTGTCCGGACTCGACCAAATGCAATTTTAATCCTGGTCTATTGCACCGCCACTTTTTCCTTTGGTGAGTCAGTTAACATAACAAGTATTCTATTTTTGACAGTTGCCATGATTGGTGGAAAAAAAAAAAAAAAAAGACATTACCATTGGTATTCTCTTTTGAGGATTATATTTAGTTTTTTTTTTTTTTTTTTTTTTTTTTTTC
>WBZZ01003778.1:80000-87500 GCA_019918135.1 Paulinella micropora | reverse complement strand
CACCTTTTATTTGCCACTGTTTTTGTATCCTTGCTAGTTTCTGTCTTCCTTTCTTTCCTCATTTCCCAGTTTTCCTTTCTCTTTCCTCAATTTTATTTATTTATTTATTTATTTTTCTTTACGCTTCAATTTTCCACTTTTGTATCTCTTGATACCACTTCCATTTTACTCTTCATCACTTCCCACTTAATCCAACTAGTGGCAAGTATTTTATTAAAACAGTGTTTGCGTAAAAAAAAAGATAGGTAGATAAATAAATAAATAAACAAATAAATAAATAAGTAAATAAGTAAATAAGTAAATAAATAAATAAGTAAATAAATAAATAAATAAATAAATAAATAAACAAACAAATAAATAAAAGACAGGTGAAATGGCACGAGTTTACAAGGAGGGGAAACAGACGATAGACAATACAGAAAGGAATATAAGAAGGCAACAAAGGCTGAGGAAAGTATCGAAAGATAATTTTAGTTTTAGGTGAAAGGTTTTGTGGAAAGTCATTTTGAATGCTTGAGAACTAGGAGCAAAAAAGGGTGTCCCTTTCCTTCGGTTCAATTTTTTAACCGTTTTTGCCGTACTTTTTGCAGCAAACATACACGAAAAAGTGCCCCCGTAGGGGGCACCACTCAGCTAGTTCCCCAAAATCCTGGATCCCTGCCTTTTCGATTAGCACGGCCCGACCAGGCACAAACCGTTTTCAAAAGCTAGCATAGAAATAGCCTAATACAAAAAAACACACAAGGAGATCGCCAGTCCCCAAGTGTTTTTATCACTATAGACTAGGGAAACTACTAGAACTAGGGAAAGTTACAAAACTAACTTCTGTTTTTTATTTTAGTGATTTTATTTCTTTTTGTTTTACTTTTTCCATAGAAAAACAGGGTGGCCTGCTTTTTTCCAAGTGGAATTCATATCTCTCTCTCTTTCTCTCTTTCTCTTTCTCTCTCTCTCTCTTCTCTCGCTCTCTCTCTCACTCACTCACTCACTCGCGCTCTCTCTCTCTCACTCACTCACTCGCGCTCTCTCTCTCTTCTTCTTCATCTTCATTTTTTATTGAGAGAACAATTTTACAATTGGACTCAGGGAACGTCCACGTGAAAAGTATAGCTAGTAAGTTATACCTTTATCTAAGGTGGAAACCTAGTTATTCAGTACTAGTTGAGCGTATTAAGGAAGATATCGATATTAAATTAGTATTCAGCTGCTCAGTATTAATATTATATTATAGTTATTAAAATTAATATTTCTGTTTAGATATATTGTGCGGTGATATTAATATTATGTTGTTATGTTATGTATATATGTTATTGTAAAGGTGTAGTCGTTTATGTGCGGCGGCCCCCCCTCTCTTTTCTTTTCCATCTGGAAGAAGTGAAAGAGAGAGAGAGAGAGAGAGAGAGAGAGAGAGAGAGAGAGAGAGAAAAAGGAGAGAAAGAGAGAGAGAGGGGGGAGTTGAGAGTGGGCGTGGTTGACCATATACGTCGATTGATCCGGAGAGTCTCCTTCAGGTAGTAGACAAAGGAGCAAGCTTGGTGTTCCCTTTCTCTCTCTCTCTCTCTCTCTCTCTCTCTCTCTCTCTCTCTCTCTCTCTCTCTCTCTCTCTCTCTCTCTCTCTCTCTCTCTCTCTCTTTTTTTTTTTTTTTTTTTTTCGCGCGTGTGCATATGTTACATATATTTTGATGTTTGTTGATGTTTTAGTAGATATGTCATTAGTGCTTTTTTGAATGGCTTTATTTTTGTTTCATCTGTTATATGTTTTGGAATTGATTTCCATTGATCTGCAAAGATCTTGGTGAGGTATGGGTCTTTGTGGTTAACAAAGAGGCTGCCTTTTGTTGAGTATCGGGTTTTGTATGGATGTATGGTATTGATTGGTGTAAATGTGTTATTGTGGAGTGGTCTGTTGAGGTGTTTTTTAGGGTAAATGAATGGGTGATTTTCTATGCATACACGGAGGGTGTATAGGTGGGTGATGTCGAGTAGTTTGAGTTGATTTAGGATTGGTTTGGTATGTGCGCGGTAGTGTGTTTTTGCAATTATTCTGATTATTTTTTTGTGTATTTTTATGAGTGGTTGTATATATTTCTTTTTGTTGTCATGCGTCCCCCAGATGGAGATGTTTTGTATGAGGTGTGGATATATGTGTGTGTAGTATAGTTGTTTCATTGTTTTGGTGTTTAGATATTTTTTAGCATATAATAATGAGTTGATTGTGGGTTGGAGTTTACGGATTATGTTGTTGATATGTTGGTCATATTTAAGGTTATGTTGTAGTGTTATGCCCAGGAGTTTTGCGTGTTGGCATTGCTCGAGGGTGTGGTTGTTTATTGTTATTGTGATATTTTGTTTTGTTTTATGGAAAATTGTGTATGTTGTTTTTGTTGGGTTGGGTACTAGGTTATTAGAATGGAAGTAGTTTATTAGCTTAGTTATTTCTGTTTGTGTTTTTTGTTGTAAGTCTGTAGGAGTTTTTGCCGTTATTATAAGTGTTGTGTCGTCTGCATATGTATATACTGTTCCTTGTTGTATGATATTGATTATGTCGTTAATATAGAGTAGGAAGAAGGTGGTGGATAATGTGCTGCCTTGTGGGATGCCATGTGTGATGGTGCGTTTGTGGGACTTGGCATATTGTGTGTGGACTTCTTGAATGCGATTTGAGAAGTAGGATTCAAAGAACTGGACTGTGCCTTCGTTGAAATTAAAATTTCGTCGAAGTTTGTCTAGTAGCTTTGAATGTTCTACTGTGTCGTATGCTTTCGAGAGGTCTACGTAAAGAGCTAGTACTAGCTCTTCTTTATCTTTATGTTTTTGTATTTGGTTTATTATGGTTTGGACTGTCATGGTTGTGCTTGAGTTAGGTCGGAATGCGTATTGTGTATGTGATATTATGTTGTGTTTTGTTAGGTGGTCCATTATTTGTTTATTTATTATTGTGTCAAATACTTTAGCTATTATGGGTAGTAGTGATATCGGTCTGTAGTTGGCTGGCATGCTTGTGTCGCTGGCTTTGTATAGTTCTATTACTTTTGTTGTTTTGAGTGCGTCTGGGTATTTATTTTCATTTATGGCTTTGTTGAAGAGGTTGGTAAGCATAGGTGTGAGGAAGGCGTGCATGTCTTTTATAAGTGTTGGTTTTATTTTGTATATGTCCTCTGCTTTATCTCTGTTCATATTTTTTAGTGTTTTGTTTACAATGTCTTCTGTTGTGTTATGTAGTTTGAAGCTTGGATGTGTTTGTTTGTTTTCTTCCGCTCTCTCTTCTTGTTGTTGTTTGTGTTCGGTTGTTGGTATGCTGTTGCTTGTTTTTTTACCTATTGTTATGTAGTGATCGTTGAGTGCGTTTGCTATTTCTATGGGGTCTGTGTGTGTTTTGTTGTTGTACTGTATTGTGGTTGGTGACGCTCTCGGTGGTTTGTTGTTAGGTACTAATTCTCTGAGTTTTCTGTGTTGTTTTTTTTGGGTTGTTTTTATTTTCTTCTAGCGTCTTCATTATTTCGTCTTTTTTGGCTTTGTGTATTATTTTGTCGACTTTGTACCTCTGTGTCCTGTATGCCTGTTTGTTTTCTGTTGTCGGGTTATCTCTCCATTTTTTATATAGTAGGTGCTTTTTTCTTATTTGCCTCTTTATTATGGGGCTGCACCAGCTTTTTCTTCTATTGCATTGCTTGGGTTTTCGTTCGAAGTGTTCTATTACTTTTGTTATTGTTGTTTGTATCTCTAAACTTTTGGTTTGTGTCGCTGCTTTCTGTGTTGTCCTGCGTGATGTATTCTAACTGTGTTTTGAGGTTTGCTAGGATTGCGTCTTTGTTTTTGTCGTACATGTTTTTGGTAAGTCTGGGTGTGTTGTCTGTGTCTGGTTTTCTTGTGCGGGTGTGTATTATTGCGTATATGGGGTGGTGGTCTGATATGCATGGGCTTATAATGTTTGATTCTATGTTGGCATTGATGTTGGTGATTATCATGTCTATGAGTGTGTGGGATGTTGTGTGGACCATGTCGTGTCTTGTTGCTTTTGTTATTGTTGTGTAAAGGTTGTTGTGTACCATTAGGTTTTGAAAGTCTGTGTGTGGTTTATGTATGTTGTCGAGTAGGTTGTAGTTGATGTCACCTACTACTGTTATTGTGCTTGTAGGCGTTTTCTGTAGTATGCTGTTTATGTTATTTTGTAATGCATGCATGAATTGTTTGTCTATGAGTGGGCGTCTATACATACCTATTATTGTGTGTATTGGTTTGTGTTTAAGTTTATTATTATATATTCTTAGTGTTAGTGGAGTTTTGCATGAGTCCGATATGGTTTGTTTATCGACTATTGTAATGTGCATGTTGCTTTTATAGTATATTGAGATGTCGATGTGATGTTTAGCTGTGTATGTAGGGATTGGAAATGCGTTGTTACTGGTTGGTTGGGTTATGTAGTTATCTGTGAGTATGATGATGTCTGGTTGGAAGGGTAGGAGTTGTAGGTGTGTGATTAGGTCTTGATGGTGTGCTTTGAGGGAGTGGATGTTGGTGTGGTATATTGTGATTGTATTGTTGTGTGTGTTGTTGTTTTTATTGTTATTGTTATTTTTATTATTATTGTTGCTGTTGTTTTTTATGTTCTTATTATATGTTTTATTTTTGTTATTTTTTGAAGTGAGAGACAGGTATGGTTTGAAGGATTGTGGGAGGAGGTTAGGGTGGGTGAGATGCTCTGGGGGTTTATTTTGGGTGCTCATTTAGATGTTCATGGGTGTGTTGTTGTGCTGTTGGTTTGGCTTGTGGGTTATGTGTAATTCTTTGATGATTTTGATGTCTTCTTCTGTCTTGATTACCAACCTGTGCTCCTTTGTCTGCTCCTTGAAGAAGACTTCGCCGTCTCTGGTCCAGACGTAGATGGTAGCGCCAGTGGCCTCAATGAGCTCTTTCTTTAGCTTGATTGCCTGTTTTAAGAGCATGAGGGTGTTTGGTGGGAGGCTTTCGTTGATGAATATTTTGAATGTTTGGTCTACGAGGTGTGTGCCTGTCCAGTCTACTGTTTCGTGGGTGAGTGGTTGGAGTGGGTCGTGTTTTTTGAAGTGGGTTTTGATGTTGTTTGTGCTGAAGCGCACTATGATAGCAGGTGGTTGTTTGGGTTCCTCTCGTCTGGGTTTTGTGCTCTTTGCTCGAAAGCATTTGATGATGTCACCTTCCTGGTATGGAATGTTTTTTGCATTCATCATTGCTTTCACTATGTTCAGAGTGTTCTCTTTGGGCATGTATGGTATGCCAGAAATGCTGAGTTCGCATGTTGGGTCTCGTTGATTCTGTCTCTGGTTTTCTGTGGCCTGTTTGCGTTCTGGTGGGTGGCTAGCGCTGAATGTGTGTGCATGTGTATTGGTTTGTGAGTTAGCTTGTAGAGATTTGAGAAACTCAGTTGTGTTGTTAGACCATTGACCATGCATAGCAGGGAGTGGTGTTTTTGCTTGGCGCTCTTGCAAATTTTTCCATTTGTTGAATTGGGATTTGGTTTCGTTGAGCTCCAGTCGGATGGAGTCCATGGTAGCAGTGAGCTGGCTGAGTTCAGTTTGGTGTTCTGACAGGCGCTGATCTTGCTTCTTGCTTGCCTCTGTTTGCTTCTCTGTTTGTTGGTTAATCTTGGCTTCGAGTTGGCTCGTTTGATTGCGCAGGTCGAGTATGTCTTGGCTCAGTTTGGCAGTTGCATGAATTGACTTCTCTTGTTGTTCAGTGATCATGGTTTGGAGGTCTTTTCGGATACCCTCTTTGAAGGGCTCCAGTACAGTTTGCATCTTATCTGCTATTTGCTTAAATATGTCGTTGAGGTGAGGCGCGAGCATGTTGCCAAATTGTTGTTGAGAGATGCTCTGCTGTAACGTCTTTACGTCGTCGTTGGCGTCTCCGGGTCCGTTGTCGTTGTTGCCTGTGTCGACGTCGCTGGTTCGTGCTGGTCTGGTTGGTGTTTTGAGCGGGTTGGCGTCGTCCCTTTCTTCGTGGTTGGCTTCGTTGGCTTTGCTAGGGGCATCGTTCTTGTCGCTTTGTTCTTCGTGATCGCTTTCTTCGTCTTCCCATTCGGTGGAAAGTCCGCTTGTCACTTCCTTGCCTTTTTCTTTGGTTTTTTTTGCCTTTTTTCTTTTTTCTTTTTTGGAGAGAGGAAGGTCTGTTGGCTCCGTCGTTGATTTTTGGGGCTTGTTCTTGGGCTTGTTCGCTTCTTGTTGGTGTACTTTGTTGTTTTCGTTTTTTGACGGCCTCCATAACTGCCCAATGTTATAACGGATCTCTCTCTCTCACTCACTCACTCGCGCTCTCTCTCTCTCATCTCTCTCTCTTTCTTTCTCTCATCTCTCTCTATTCTTCTTTCTCTTTTCCTTTGCATCTGCCTTTTACAAATCGTTAGCCCAAGGCTATTGCTTTAACGAGGCGGTGACCCTTTCTCTTTCTTTTTTTTGACATGAAACATACATATTTATTATGTAATATTTCATTTGCAATAATTTATATAAACATATCTATATACATGAGTGCATGAACGATAGTATAAGTATACGTTACATGTAATCCATGCCCATAAGCATATGAATATCTCATGCATGACCGATATGCATATGTTTATGTTAGATGTAGTCCGCATGTTTTAGCGGTATGTAAATGCTGGTGAATTGAAATTTTGGGGTTAGTTTCCATTTTTCTTTAGTTTTCCACACCGCAAAGCCATAACAAAAATTTCAAAATTTTTCGCGCGGTCGCAAAATTCTGCTGATTTTGCTCTGATTTACCGGTGCTGATAAAGGAAAATGAAAAAAAAAAAAAAAAAAACTGACCGGAAATTTGGCATACGTATATTATGTAGTGTGCCCCTATGAGCGATCAGCTGGAAGACCGGCCGGTGCAGCGCGATTTCCTGCAGCCGCCCAACACAGGCTCGTCAGTTTTCCGGAAATTGCCTTTCACTGGCCCGGCCGTCGCGGCGCCCAGCCACACGGTCTGTATCTGCATACATACACACAGGCATATACATGCTTACATGCATCCACACATATACACAACAGGCACTGCGGGCCCAGCGGGCAGATGGTGGTGGTGGTGGTGGTGGTAGTTGGGAAGGGGGGGGGGGGGGGGGGGGGGGGCGCGGGGGGTGAATACATAATATAGTACGCAGGCACTTCGGATGATTAAAATGTAGACGTTGGCCCTTTTATAATACATAGCATACCATAATGTAAGATAGCGTAGGATAACATAACATGGCATTAGTTTGCATTACATTACATTACATCACATTACATTACATGACATTACATTACATAACATGCATCACGCAAACGTAACACAACATGGCATACAGGAAGACAACATGTCATTTCTTGCCTGCAACCACCGGCAGCTTCGCAACATAATTGTACATAAGATTACATGCGCATAACGCAAACAGGACACAACATGGCTTGCAGGAATATAGCCTGTCGGGATTGCCTGCAGCAAGCGGCAGCTGCATAGCATAATTTAGCATAACAT
>WBZZ01003778.1:72500-75000 GCA_019918135.1 Paulinella micropora | reverse complement strand
TTTTGGGAGTACTTGCCGGTACCTCCGGCTATGGAACGTACCCTGTCGACGGGGAAGGGGGGGTCCGGGGGGCACTCCCCCCCGCAAACCCAAGCCCTGCAATTGTACGTACCCGTTTTGGTCACGGTGGCACATAAACCAGAAAATCGAGGTCTTTGTGCCACCAGGCGCCGTTTGCGCACACTAGAGGGATTTGCTTATATTTGGTGTATCTGACACTTCTTGATGAGCTCTCTTCGAAAATATAAGAACTGTGGTGCCGGTGGCGTAGAACCAGAATATTCAGGTTTTTGCGCCACCAGGCGCCGTTCGCGCACACCAGAGGGAATTTGAGGCTGATGTTTGGTGTACCCGACACCTCTCGGTGAGCTCTCTTCGAAGATCCAAAAAATTTGGTGCCGGTCGCACAAAAACCAGAGATGTTAGGTTTTTGTGCCACCAGAGCTTACACTTGCGTTCTGCTGGTACCTCCGGCAAGTGAACGTACCCTATCGGCGGGGAAAAAAGGGGGGGGCGTCCCCTCGGGAACCACAGCCCGGCAATTGTACGTACCCCACGCGAATTAGCCGGCACCGAAATGCATGGCTGAGAATGCTCCAAGGCTGTAAGAGTTGTGCCGGAAGGGTTTATGCCTGTTACCTCCGGCAATTGAACGTACCCTCCCCCCGGGAACCCCAGCCCCGCAATTGTACGTACCCGAAGCGATTTGCCGGCACCAAAATGAATGGCTGAGATTGCTCCAAGGCTGTAAAAGTGGTGCATGTGAGAATGAGAGAGGAAAAGCGACCTTGGGAAGGAGAAAGGGGGGGTGGTGCGCGAAATATTTGCTTTATGGGAGTGTCCTGAATGCCAAATTTCTTTGTTTTTTGGCAGTACTTGCCGGTGCCTCCGGCAATACCCTGTCGAAGGGAAAGGGGGGGTCCGGGGGCTCTCCCCCAGGGAACCCAAGCCCTGTGATTGTACGTACCCGTTCTGGTCGCGGGTGACACCCACACCTGAAAATTGAGGTTTTTGCCACCAGGCGCCCTTTGCGGCACCTCCGGCAATTCAACATACTGTCGAAGGGAAAGGGGGGGTCCGGGGGAGCCCTGCGATTGTACGTACCCGTTCTGGTCGCGGGTGGCACCCACACCTGAAAATTGAGGTTTTTTGCCACCAGGCGCCCTTTGCGGCACCTCCGGCAATTCAACGTACCCTGTCGAAGGGAAAGGGGGCGGGAGGGGTGGGGGGGTGGGTCCGGGGGGCCCTCCAAAAGTGATAAGAAGTGGGGCTGGCGGGGTTTGGTGCCCCAAGCGCACCGGTAAGCCATCCTTTCAGGTGTTGGCGCAGCCCCTAATTATTATAATCAATATTATTATTATTATTATTATTATTATTATTATTATTATTCTGTCGCCAGTTCGATTCCCGTCGGTGCCACCAGTATTTTCATTGAACATACCGATCCGTCTGGACCAGTATTTTCATTGAACATACCGGCCCGTCTGGAAGTGTTGGAATTGCCCTTGCGGGGGTGTCATTAGAGCTTCTCGTCAATTCTTCGTACTCCCCTCACGGGTGAGACGATGGAGGCGCATGTGCAGAAATGCATCAGCCATTGACAGAGAAGCACTATTATTATTATTATTATTATTATTGGCCTGTCGCCAGTTCGATTCCCGTCGGTGCCACCAGTATTTTCATTGAACATATCGGTCTATTTCTGGACCAGTATTTTCATTGAACATACCGGCCCGTCTGGAAGTGTTGGAACTGCCCTTGCGGGGGTGTCATTAGAGCTTATCGTCAATTCTTCGTACTCCCCTCACGGGTGAGACGATGGAGGCGCATGTGCAGAAATGCATCAGCCATTGACAGAGAAGCACTATTATTATTATTATTATTATTATTATTATTATTATTATTTTGGACACCGTGATAGCCCAGTGGTCAAGTTCTACCATCTGGGCCCTGTCGCCAGTTCGATTCCCGTCGGTGCCACCAGTATTTTCATTGAACATACCGATCCGTCTGGACCAGTATTTTCATTGAACATACCGGCCCGTCTGGAAGTGTTGGAACTGCCCTTGCGGGGGTGTCATTAGAGCTTATCGTCAATTCTTCGTACTCCCCTCACGGGTGAGACGATGGAGGCGCATGTGCAGAAATGCATCAGCCATTGACAGAGAAGCACTATTATTATTATTATTATTATTATTATTATTATAATCCCTGAAAGGTGTTGGTCAAGGGGGTGGGGGGTTTGGGGGGAGGGGGAAAATGAAAATTGTGTAACCCACCCCCACCCCCACCCACCATTTCCGCACCCCTGTCGGAATAAATCATGGTTTGTCGGAACGAAGAGGAGTTGGGAGCTCATATTTGCAGGTGATTAGCCCCAGACTCGATCTTGATGCTGATATGATTTTTTTTGGAATTCACGCAAATATTTGCGTTAGGGCAGTGTCCTGAATGCCAAAATTCGTTCTTTTTTTTCGCACCCCAATCGGAATAAATCATG